>JADPWL010003028.1:0-120001 GCA_019059595.1 Marasmia exigua
GCTTTTGGCGTGAGTCAATTTTTCTAGTTTAAATTTAATTTTTCTAGTGCCCAATCGTTTTTAATTGTTAGCTACTAAACCAGATCTATTTTAAATAATTTCGGGTATACAACCTCTCGGCAAACACTTGTACTGTTTATTAAATAACCATTCGCGAAAAATTGATTCACACTAAAAATGGCCGCTTTTGGCGGTAATCAACTAAATTAAATTATTCGCGTACAATAATGGTCCCAACATATGTGCATGGTTAATTAATATATAGTATCAGTGTTTGCCGAGAAGTTGTAACCCCGAAATTGTTTAAAATAGATCCGGTTTAGTAGCAAACCATTCAAAACGAATGGTGTCGCTGCTTAGGGCTACCCGTCGCCTTAAGAAATCGCACGTTCTTATCTAGCAGTCATTGCTCCAGACTGCAGTATCGAAAAGAATTTAAGTAATAGTATTAAATTATGAACCATGTCGAGATTATTGCATGCACGCCTCTATGTGAGTTATGCTCAGATCTATCAGATACAAATACTTAGTTTCCAATTAAAAGATCATCGGAGTGCTCGTCAAAATGTTATATTTTTAGTGCGATCTTTAAACTGTTGTAATATTGTAAGCTACAAAATAGCTGCATATAAAAGCACTATCATCTCCACTTCACGCGTATTACGCGTTGTATAAAACACCTATTGACTGCACTGATCCACACATGCACTTTATATCCCGACGATAAAGCTCAGATTGCCATAAAACTTCAACAATAGTTGGCTATTTCACACCGCAAGCGAAACCCATGATGTGTCAATTTGCACCCGCAAGTGATTTCCAACTTTGTGTTCGAAGTTGTAAGGTGCAGTTTCGTGTTAAAAATTGTCGTATACGGTATGTGGTCACGTAAATTTTTTTACAACAATAATTTTCTCCCCGTATCACTTTTTGCGTTGAAAACCATTTTTGGCACGCATTGAATCAAATGTAATATCTCTGGAGGCTGAAAAACTATTCTCTTTGGTCGGGTTTTTCGGGTCATTGGTTTTGTATAAAGCGGGCTTCTACAAGGCATTTCCAGAATAGTACTTTTGCTTGGGCAGTTTTAATACTTCCGTTTCGTTTCTGATATTCAAAGATATTCAAATCAGTGCCTCGATATTGCTAATCGCCCGTGTAAAGTACTAAGTTAGAATCTAGATCAAAATGTGCAAATTAGTTGAATTGTTTTAAATATTGTTTGAAACTTTAAGGAAGTACTAGTTGCTTTGTTATGGAATAATTTTACTTATTTGATATTTAGTAATAGTAATAAACATCAAAATGTGCAAAGTTGATTTTTTTAAGTTATAGAAGGTACGAGTTACTTTATTACAAAATTCATTTCATCATCAGCCCATTTAAGTCCCCACTGCTGGGGCACGGGCCTCCCTCAATCACATCATATAAATTCAGAGTTTTCCTTCTCTGGGTGCTGTTGATCATGCCAGCAACTTTACCTTAGTCGCCTTTTACGACACCTCGATAAGAGTGAGGGTGGCCTATTCTACTCTGCTGGGGACCACACGGCGTATTTAATTTAAATGTAAAATTAATTAATTTTTTGATTTAATATTCTTTAATGAACTACCTTTCTTGGTGTCAGATCAATGTACCTATGTGATGTTGTGAAATATTTATTTATTTCATGAACACTCCGAGGACGCTTAAAATACATTTTTACAACTATGTACGTGCCTACGTAGTCGTAACGAGTACATAGCCCAGTCTAGTAGGGTATTGAAACAGAATTTTATTAACTTTAAATTTCTACCTCGTACGAAAAAACTATGGTTTAATTATCGCCTGCGGTGTTTCCGGACCAATGCGACCTGCACTTATACCTTTTCCTTTTAATGTTGCAGAAGGGCGGCTATAATCACTTACCACCAGGTGATACGTCTCCTCGTCTGCCGCCAATTTCATAAAATATGTGTGAATAATAAGTGAATGATGGCGCCACTGTAGTTATTTCTATTTATTGTATTTGTGTGAGCATTGTCTTTGTTTGTTTATTTATTATTTATGTACCTAATATGTACCGGTTTATATTAATTTATTTATATTAATGTTGCATTTTTTATTTATTTATTGGATCTGTATGTATGCGTCTTGTTTTTTATGTTCACGTTATAGATGTACTTTTCCGTTTTCTATTAATATTCTCAGTATTTTTTTTTCATGTTGTATGTTTTACTATGAGTCGTCGCTCGAAGGTACAGCCTGAAAATCAGCGCTGCAGCGGATGCTTAGCGGTTGTTGTAGCACATGCTGAGGCTGAACCTTGTTGGCCGCAACTTGATAATGTTTTGTCCTTATTCAGATTTGTATGAAATGTGTTGTGGTCAATAAATTATTTCTTATTCTTATTCTTATTCTTGAAAAAGATAACACTTACATAATAAATCTTTACAATATTATACTAAGGTATACAACAAGATTAAATGTTCTGTAGAATGGTTTTTACTGCAGGAGTATTTCCCGACGGCTGCTACGACTTAAGGACCTTTAAGAAAAGAGCGTACTCTAATTTTTTCTCTATGTTTTCATAGGGGGCTCAGTGCACTGCCAACCTTTTCCTGATTGTACCTCCGGTATACCCTAACTCGGCCAAATTACCACTAAGGGACCTCAAGAGAAGAGCGTCTCGTTTTAAAGTTAAAAAGGTCGGCAACACATTAGCGATCTTTCTGATTTCGGATGTTTATGGGCGGCGTTGATTACTTTTCATCAGGCGACTCGCTTGCTCGTTTATTGCCTCAGCATAAAAAAAATTATACCTACACTGAATATATATTTTTTATAAAAAAGTTTCTTATGCTTGCGTAATAGTCGACCTTTTTCTTGGTTTTTGTAATGTCGAATATTTATTATTGGCCTTTAATAAAGGCTATTTTGGACTATTGCTATTTGATTATTTTTTCACCTTCGAGACCTCAGATGCGCTGGAAAGACGACGTGAAGAGGGTAGTTGGCTCGAACTGGATGCAATAAGCTCAATGTCGGAAAGAATGGAAAACGCTTAAGGAGGTCTACATTCATAGTTGAAACAGGCTAAAGAAGAAGAAGATATATTTTTTTTTCATAAGTAAGGTAAACCAGCAAACAACTCACATGTTAGCAAGCAAGGGTTTAAAAGTCCAAAGTAGTAGTTTCGCAGCCTAAGGTACGCTTAGACCATGATTTACTATTTGGTAATTCTGGTAATTATAATAAAGCTTAGAACCTGGTTACCTATTGGTCTAGTAAACTCAGGTTATTCTTTGAACCGTATTTTTTATTCGGTCCTCTACCATTCATCCATTGTTTCCTCGCTGCCGTTACAATATCGTACCATCAGGCAGGTGGTCTACCTATAGGTCGTCGCCCCCATTCTTGGCTGCCATTGGGTAAGTTTTATAGTCCACCTATCATCATTACGCCTTACCAGTGGAACCACGAAGGGAGTGACGTAATAAAGAAGAGGCCTATACTTCGCAGTGGGTGGGTGTGGGCTGATAATGATGATGATGATGTTTTTATTAATTAGGTTTAATTTTGCAGGATGCTGGTAATCATTGAAGCCAATAGACGTCCACTGCTGGACATAGGCCTCCCCCAATGTTCTCCACACAGATCGGTCCTGTGCCGCCCGCATCCAATGGATTCACGCTATCTTCACCAGATCGTCGGTCCACCTTGTGGGGGGTCTGCCACGGCTGCGACTAACTGTACATGGCCTCTACTCGAAGACCTTTCCGCCCCAAGGGCCGTCTGTTCTCCTAGCTATGTGCCCTGCCCATTGCCACTCGAGGCATGCAATCCTTTGGGCTATATCTGTGATCTTAGTTCTCCTGCGGATCTCATCATTTCTGTTGATAATATTCATCATCATCATCATCATCAGCCTATCGCAGTCCACTCCTGGACGTAGGCCTCTCCAATTATTCGCCACCGTGATCTATCCATGGCTTCTCGTATCCAGCTCTTGCCAGCCATCCTGCGCAGATCGTCCCCCACCTAACCAGAGGGCGCCCTACATTACGTTTGCCAAGACCGTACGTTGATAATATTGCTACAATAAACTTACTAAACTAATAAGCCCTTAAAAATATTATTCTCAACATTCACAAAAGGCAACTGAGATCCCTTAAAATATATCAAAGAGATGTAATTTAATTTAAGGTCCTATATAAAAGTATACTATATTGGCTTTGGCTTAACATATTTCTTTCAATATTTAATATTGACCAGTACTATGGTTAGAGCCGTATTATTTTGGATTAAAATTCGTCTAGCATACATCAAAGACTTTGAAATAAACGTAAACTCGGGCCTTATCGCTGTCTTTATATTTTAATATCAACCAGTTATTTAGAATTTCGTATTCATCCCCTGCTGAACATAGGCCTACTTCTAACTGCGCCACAATTTTCTCTATTCTTCTTCTTCATTTAAGTGTTTTGTCCCTTTTTTCTCGTGGTCCCTGGTCCGAATGGACCTCCTGGACCCCCTTATGTACATTAGTGATTGTCAATGGATAACAAATGAACATGGATCTAATCTAAGCTCGCCTTATCATACAACTTTTAGGGCCCCCGCAAGTAATACCATAAATTGTATTAAATTTGGTGATGATGTACGTAATATAATTAAGTTTACTACCTACCTATTAACCCATCCATATTGTATGACTCATCATCATCATCATCAGCCCATTGAAGTCCTCACTGCAGGGCAGGCCCGTGCGGGCCTCCCTCAATCACATGAGGGGTAATTGCCATACTCACCACGCTTGGCAGACGGGTTGGCGAGGGTTTTGATGCAGAGTTTTCCTGCTCTGGGTGCTGATGATCATGCCAGCAGCTTTACCTTAGTCGCCTTTTACGACACCTCGGTAAGAGCAAGGGTGGCCTATTCTACTCTGCCGGGACCACACGGCACACCATTGTATGGCTATCTGTATATATCTACTTATCTGCTATACTATATAGAAAGAAGTAGGTTCTAGAGAAGAGCGTACTCTTCTACTACAGTTTGATGGTTATGGATAGTTTCTGAAACATGTAAGCATAATTCGGTCTGGTTCTCCTAATAAAGGGTTGCGATGGTCAGACTGCAGTCGCTTCATTGTAATAACCAGGCTCTTCAAATCCTGATTCATGGTCTAAGTGTGCCCTGGGCTTCGACAGCTATGGATGCAACTGAAGAAGCTAAAACGAGGAGAAGATGTGCAGCAGCGGTGCGAAATGATAATGGCTCAGCGAAAATTGATGAGCAAATCACTGATTTTCACCCGTTACCAGTGTACTAGCTACGTGGCACAGACCAACTCAGCAACGACCTACATGCAGCGTGCCAAACCGATGGACCGTCTTCGTGCACTGTCGGCACTCTATACCGACGGCACACTAGCAATTGTCTTTATAAACCTATGTTCATAAGATTAAGCATTCAATATAAACCTTGTTATTAATAACAATAAACAAATTTCAACCGTCTTTCTGGGGTGTCATTTCTCCCGCTGCGGCCAAAACATAGTCGTCTCTATGATCAGTCGAGTGACCCTGCTTGACTGGCAGTGGTTTCCCTCCTACCTATCGTCCTGACTTTTCCCGCTTGCTACTGGGCGACCCGGGAGCAAGCTCTCTTCACTATAGCTATTTATGTATTTGTTACCATGGTTAGGCAGGGCTAGAGCTCTAGGGACATAGAGTCTTAAAGGTTGTCTGGACGAAATCGCTACAAGCGATAAGACCGCCTTATTTTACTGTCTGTTGCTGTTATTGTATTATGCTTGTATTTTATTTTTGTGCAATAAAGAATATCTATCTTAGATAAAGGGGTTCTAGACTCACTAGAGAGTTCCCTTCCTTACCTCATATTCTGTTCGCCGGGACGCGATGGCTTTTGCTCGTAAGTCCTTCGAGCCAGTGATGTAGCTTGTACAACCAGAACTGAAATAGACTTATGTAGGATGGCTCTCTGTTGGACTCATGTATCTTTTAACTCATGTGTAACTGAGGCAAGGTTTTAATGACGCTCTAAATTTAAAAACTGTCAATGTAATATGTTAAAATCGAGTGGTGGCCACGTACAGGAAGTCGCAGCCATGGCAGGCCCCCTACAAGGTGGACCGAGGATATGGTGAAGGTCGCGGGAATCCATCGGATGCGGGTGGACAGGACCGATCTGTTTGGAGAATATTGGGGTAGGTCTATGTCCTGCAGTGGACCTCTATTGCCTGAAATGATGATGATAAAAAAAAAAAATAAGAAACCACCCGGGACACTATTACTACAATGCATCGCCTGGTCTTGTAACGACCCCTTGTTTGATATCAGACTCAGGTCAAGAGAACTGAACCCTTAAAATGAAAAAGAATAGCGAAAAGAATTTCTAAGTGGCTAGCTAACTTGCTTATTTTATTAGTCTAATAACAGTTACGTCTTGCAAAAAAGTCTGAAAGTTATACTTATCGTAAACGAGTTTTATAGCCCTACAATTTGCAAATATTTTTCTTAAAGACTTTGGTACCTACATAATTTCTTTGGAATTTAAATCTCTCTTTCTCCCTCTCGTGTCCCATTTGCGTCCAAAGCAGTAGCTTTGGAGCTCGTACGTACGTACGTACGTTTGGACCATCCACAGAAAACCGGCGTGAAGCAGCACTGTGCTGTGTTTCGCTGCGTAAGTGATGGTACCGGAGGCCCATTCCGGGGAAAAGGGGGGGTTTAAAGGTTGGAAGCGCACTTGTGACTCCACTGGTGTCATTGCTTATCATTAGGTGATCTGTCTGCTTGTCTGCCACCAATAAAAACAGGATTTGGGAAGTTTAGTTTCTTACAATAAAGCGACTGCCCTTCGCAAGCCTTGAACTGCGAACCACGTAGACATCCCGTAAAGACAGAATATTTACCTCTCGCATCCAAATAAAGGAGAAACACAGCGCATGTAAAAGGGCCTCTCCCTTTACTAAGGCAATCGATCAACAGAATAATGATGACCTTTGAATCTAAGATGATGACGTTTACATTAATTTATCAGCAATTAAAAAAATATCCCAATTTAAGATCTAGAATATTCTAGTTTCCTTTTAATGTTTCTATCATAAAGTGACTTATATATACTGAAATAGAGGCATCAGTCCGCTAGCCAGTGCTAGCGCCATCTAGAGGAAAACGACCAATACTCAACAGATATGTATTACGGCCACCTTTGACAATCAGTCGGGGAGTCAATTAAATAAAACATGATTTTTATTTTATTTGCTATATAACAAAAATCCCAATAGCTTTTAGATCTTTCGTATTTTTTAGATACTTTTTTAAATTGTTTATATGGGCAGGCGGCTCGAGGTCATTGATTCGAAAAAAAAAAATAGTGACATCTACCGAAACAATTCCGAACTATCTGCTTCATTGCTTTTTAAATCTACATCTACTTATTACAAGCTCCATCTAACGAAAACCGCTGAACTATTTTTACTAAGTGGAATAACCCTGGTTCCTATATTACTCGTATGTGTATGTATCTCGAGCTACTGTCTGTAAATACATTGTGGTCATACTACAGTATTGAGATTTGAAAGCATTTTCCTAGAAATGTTGGAATGAATTTATTGCCAATGAATTTATTCCAAGCTCGATGTTTCAAGAGATTTAGTGCTTTTATTTTCAACCTTGTTTTAATAAGAATCATTTTAAGTAGTTGGTCACTTTAAGGGAAACTTAATTTTCTTTACCTCAGTTCTTAGAGTTCAGGTGTTTTAATTTTTTATAGTGACACAGTATTATTGGCTCGCCCATAGATTTAGAATGCCGGTCCCCTACACACACACGAACACAAGTGGAATTAGAATAGTTATTTACGAGATTTCTACCATGTACCTTATTTTTGAGTTTCCGATATTTCGACACTGTTGCAAGCGCCATGGTCACGGAGTAACTGAAGTTTTTCCGGGTAAGATGTTACTGGCAGAAAAAACGGTCTACCCTCCTTCGCATTCTTTTACTACGCGCACCTGCGGTACCACTGTTCACTCACTCACTATTTTCTCGCACCTGAGGGCCTAATTTAAAGCAGACGTTACGACCGAATCGGAGTTTCCCTCTCTGTCACGCGTGGTGTGTGCCTCCTTTGTTTGGATGCGACAGGTATATTCTCGTTCGTTACTGAACGGCTTTAAATTAAGCCACCTGTTCTCGACACACAACACTCACAGTATCTGGCCGCGAAATGACACTTTGTTTAGTTTTACGGTTAAGTACTACATTTTCATATCACTGGATTCCAGACATTTGACAATTTAAGCCGGATGGGTTTATACGATTACAATTTTATATTTATCACAATTGAAATTTTTGTACTTTGTAATTGCAATCGCTTCCCTGACCAGTCTCGGTATGTAGTGGCGTTCTGTCGAAATTATCTGTGAGTTATAAAACTCAATCCAGTGTTTTGGACCCGATTCCAACAAATGTTCTGCGATTGCTGATTTCTATTTATCGTTGTTTTTGACTGCGATGGTGCATTTAGTTTGGCCGATATACGAACTACGACAACTGCAGTCAACCTTGTAGACACCAGGTTTACAGACACAGACAGAACAGAACACAGGGGACAGAAGTAGACAACAGAAAGATAAGGTTGATAGGCAACCAGTTATGCCCTACATAAGAGAAGTGACAGATAAGATCTCTAACATTCTAAACAAATTCTCTATAAAAATTATCTTAAGCTCCACTACGAAAAGTGGCCCAATATCTGCAATCGCCCAAAGACAGCTTTCTAATAGAAAAACCTGGTGTCTATAAGGTTGACTGCAGTTGTGGTAGTTCGTATATCGTTTTAATATCTTACTTGCTGCTACGGAACCCTTCATGGGCGAGTCTGACTCGCACTTGGCCGGTTTTAACACTGCTATTATGTGTCAAATAAGCTGTTACGTGACAACTTGCTTGGAAAAACACGCGGTTATGTGTAGTGGTATCGGTAGAATCCGAAGGTCGATAAAACGTAAAACACTGGGGCTTTATTGAGTAACGATGACTTTGACTGACTTCGACTGTTGACTACTCACTTATATCAATAACTTACTTGACGTTGGCAAGATTTCTTCGGGGTAGAGTAATATGACTCTATAAAAAAAAAACGTTGTACTTTAAAAATACTATACAAATAATTCATGCAGGTTAGAACCGACCTCTGTTGTCCTAACACATCCCTTTCTCACATTTAATCAGTCAGTTTTGAATAAAAACTGTCTTTAGTTCCGCAACACTATCTTTGAATAGAGACCCGGTCGCAAACGCGCCGATCAATCACAGCACCTGCAAGGATATTGAGATTGATTCCGGCCCGCATGGTTTGTATAGTGGGACGCAAATGCGCGGGCGTTACACTGCAGTTTCGATATATTTTAATATAAGCAGTATGTTGCCACAGCCAGCGGCTCAATAATGGCAACCTACTGCTCTAGGTGAGTAACGTGACATAAGTATGTTAAAGCGACATAATGTCGCTTTAACATACTTATGTCATACATACATAAGAGTAACTTGAAAAATTGCAACGCGGCATATAACAACGCCACATATTGTGACGCGATATATAGTGAAGCAAAAAATAGCAACGCGACTTATAGCGACATGAGATATAGCGAACAGCGGCGCAATATATAACGACAAAACACATAGCGACGCGACACATAGCGAAGTGACATATGGCGACGCGAAATTTAGCTACGAGACAAAGCGATGTGACTTATAGAAACGAATATTGAAGAAATTAGTGACTTGTACATATTATAAATACAGCAAAAACTTTGCAGCAGCAAGCAACATGTCGAGCAATTTGTACAAATAGGTATGAAAAGGGGGTTGAAAGGTTGGCAGCGCACTAGTGACTCCACTGGTGTCGCGGGTGTCCATGGGCGGCAGCAATTGCTTAACATCAGGTGATCCGTCTGCAAGCAATTTAACACACCAGTTTTCTGTGAGGCGGTGGTATCCAGTCAAGTCAGTTCATTCTTACCGAAGCGTGGCTCCTTCACGGTGCCCCCTTGTGCTGCGTTTGTCAAAATAGTCATGATGTGTTACTGACGTTATTTATACTGGTGTTAGGTTATTGCAAGTCATGGCACGGTGTTGGTACTGAATCTTTTTAATATGCAAAGTCACATCTTATCGTACCAAAGGCCGCTGCCGTGGCCTTGCACAAGCACAAGGAATACATGGTGTATTATGAGACAAGAAATATTACATATTTACGTATAATTTTTTTTGGCCAAATTGGAATTGTTTTCCTTGGTTGATTGGAATATTCTATTAAAAGACGAAGTAGGCGGATCATGGCGGTAGGCGGTAGAGTAGGCGGGTCATGTTACAAAATAATATTGCAATATTTATTTTTAATTAGTCAAACTGTGAGCTCATTTTTATGAGATAGGGGGCAGACGACCGAATGGATCACCTGATGGTGAATTGGTGAATGATAAGCCGAATTGAGCTGAAAATCTGGTTGCTGAATGCTGGTTGAAGAAGACGGCCATGATGGTTTTCCTAGGGACATTAAAATAAATTCGTCTCCTGTCTCTCTTTTCTAACGACGGTAATCACTTTTATTATCATTTCAACTAATAGACGTCCACTGCTGGACAAAGGCCTCCCCCAATGTTCTGGGGGAGGCCTTTGTCTGGCCGTGTGGTCCCCGGCAGAGTAGAATAGGCCACCCTCACTCTTACCGAGGTGTCGTAAAAGGCGACTAAGGTAAAGCTGCTGGCATGATCATCAGCACCCAGAGAAGGAAAACTCTGCATTTATATCAAAACCCTCGCCAACCCGTCTGCCAAGCGTGGTGAGTATGGCAATTACCCCTCATGTGATTGAGGGAGGCCCGTGCCCCAGCAGTGGGGACTTAAATGGGCTGATGATGATGATGATTCATTTATTATAGAAGTTAGAGGGGGGGACACACACAATTTACCACTTCGGGAGCGTCTCTTGCGCAAAGTATTGTGTTTAGAAAAAAATTATGTTAAAAACCTCAAGACCTATCGATAGATACCCCACACGTATAGGTTTAATGAAAAAAAATTGAGTTCAAGTAATGAGACGCCCCATTTTTTTTAATTTTACTAATGGCGAGTTTCTTGCTGGATCTTCTCGTCAGAATAAACTTTCCGATTCCAGTGGTAGAATCACGTCATATTTATTCATTTCTTAGTATATTTTTTGTATCGACATATATGTTTAATTACATGTATAATATACAGAGTTATCGCCGTGTAGTTATAGTAACGCCGTGTGGTCCCCGGCAGAGTAGAATAGGCCACCCTCACTCTTACCGAGGTGTCGTAAAAGGCGACTAAGGTAAAGCTGCTAGCATGATCACCCAGAGAAGGAAAACTGCATTTATATCAAAACCCTCGCCAACCCGTCTGCCAAGCGTGGTGAGTATGGCAATTACCCCTCATGTGATTGAGGGAGGCCCGTGCCCCAGCAGCGGGGACTTAAATGGGCTGATGATGATGATACAGAGTTATCAGTTAATATTTTTCATGTATGACGATTTGTAAGAGCTGTATATAAACCTATGCAAATAAAGTACTTTTGAATTTTGAATACAATATCAAGCTTGAAAAAACATGTGAGGTTTTTTTTTACTATAGATAGGTAAGCGTTTGACCATATTTCACCTGATGGTAAGGTATAGGTATTATTACTTTTGCGGTTAAAAACTCTTTGAAGGTTTTGAATCTCATGTTGGTGTAATGAAATTTGACTTTTTCCTGTTCAAATTGTTTATAGTTGTAGTTCAGTTTTTTATTTAATCACTTAGAATGTAAGCTGTGATTACAATCCTTAATTGTTTGGTGCACTTACTGTTGAAAAGACAAATAAATAAATGTCGCGGGAAAAACCTAGTATTATCCAGTAATATACAAAATCGTCTGCAACCATTCTTGGAAGTTACACCCCTTCTGTCCAAAGGGGTTGTAACATTTTGACCTAACGGCGCCAATCGGGCCACCTTTTTTACTAAGAACTAACCGCAGGTGCCCACCGAAATTTATTGGACCCACCTACCCACTATCGGATAGTGAAGGGCCTTGAGTGACTTTGTAAGAATAAAAATTTTCTGCGAATAAAAACCGCCTTCAAATACCACGAACTATAAAGTGTAAACTTCGGTAACACCTTTTCTCGAGTGTACTGTTATAAAATGTTATTTGAAGTGTATAAAGTGATAAAAATATTATTTTACACTTTTTAGTTCGTGGTATTTGCAGGCGGTTTTTTATCGCAGATTTTTTTTTCTAGTTTTTTAGTGTCTTATTTTTGGCAAAATAATGAGACACTAAAAAGACCTTTTTAAAATTACAGATGTTCTCATTTTTTCAGCAGTAATTTTATAGAAAATTAACATTTCGCAGGCGCGCGCTTGTATATTGACGTCATTGTGAAACAATGTTTTTGTTGGTGACGGGTAGGGCACACAAGCGACGCCAATCGATTTTATTTTTTAACTACTAAATCGGATCTATTTTAAACAATTTCGGGATTACAATCTCTCGGCAAACACTTATACTATTTATTAAATAATAACCATGCACAAATGTTGGGTCCAACGCGTACAAAAACGGACCCAACATTTATGCATGGTTATTTAATAAATTAAGTATCTCGGGAAAATTAAATACACTTTGTATCGTAAAAATATTTTCAGTCATGTTTTTTTTTATTTTCAACCATGTTGATGAAGATACGGTGATATATTTCGGGACACGCGAGTGGACTGAGCTAGTGTCACTCACAATCACATTATGTTTATCACATTATGACTACAGTCAATTTGGGTAACTTTGAATTACCTTGTAACTTTGAATAAAACTGGTTTAAAGATTTTTTATTTTATTCCGTGGAATTCCTATACAATTTAAAACGGTATCTACGTTCTAAACGGTATCGACCTTTAGATACCGTTTTGAATTATATAGGAATTCCAAGGAATAAAATAAAAAATCTTTAAACCAGTTTTATTCAAAGTTAAAAGGTAATTCAAAGTTACCCAAATTGACTGTAGTCATAATGTGATAAACATATATATGAAGGTAATTGAAAGTAAAAAGAGCTATTTTTTGTTTACTATATACCATACAAAAGTTTAAAATACTTTCGCTCGAATGTATCCGCAGCATAGCAGCCATTGTGGTCAATTTGTCCAATATCTAACGGCGCGAGATAATTAATCCCGATTCTTCTTCATTTAGACGTGAATTGAATGATTTAATTTTAATTTTATTTTATTTGGAACACCGACAGCTTAATTTACATAATTAACGTTAAAAAGTTTCTATAACTAATAAACTATTCATAGGTATTCGCATATGGATAGAAATGATGTAAACCATGCTATACAATGCAAAATTTAACTTCCACTTCAATGCAAAAAAAAAAAGAAAAAGAAAAATTACTTTACAAAATTACGTTCTAGAAGCACATTTGGAGTGGGGGCCGAAAAACTCTGAAGCTAGTAGTTTAGATTCGATTCGAGTAAATGATGTACAAAATATTTTAGAATCTACTGCTCAGTGCACTGCCAACCTTTTCCTGATTTTGCCTCCAGTATACCCTAACTCGGCCAAATTACCACTAAGGGACCTCAAGAGAAGAGCGTACTCGTTTTAAAGTTAAAAAGGTCGGCAACACATTAGCGATCTTTCTGATTTTGCGGATGTGTATGGGCGGAGTTGATTACTTTCTATCAGGTGACCCGCTTGCTGGTTTGTCGCCTCTAGCATAAAAACAAACACAGCGCAGATGCAGGTGACGCATCTTAAAACATTGAACTTTATTACTAGCATAGTAGTTACAAAATGGGAATTTGAACTAAATTGACCGTGGGAGAGCCACGCTTCGGCATGAAGAGACCGGCTCGACTGGTGTGATACCACGGCCTCACAGAAAACGGCGTGCACTGTGGTGTGTTTCGCTGCTGTGAGTGAGAGTACCGGACGGAAGCCCAATCCGGGGGAAAGGGTGGGTTAAAGGTTGACAGCGCACTTGTGACTGCACTGGTGTCGCGGAGGTCTATGGGCGGCGGCAATCCCTTACCATCAGGCGATCCGTCTGCTCGTCTGCCACCTATCACATAAAAAAATATGTTTAAGAATATGACTTGAGTGTACAAATGTGACGCGTTTCACATCACTACACTATCGGATGTGCAGGGTTAATCGTTTGTCGGCTTTACCCTTTGATATTCATGATAGACTCGATTTAATCCCTTCTCCCTTTTTTATAAGGTCCCAAACCTTCACTTCTGTTTCAAGCCGCCTTTGATGCCAGCCCGCTGTAATTATTAGGTTACATTTTTCCCACATCAAAAAAATGTGCTACAAAAATCCTTTTTTTTTCCTCTGTAATTTTCGCGATCAAATGGTGTCACGGTTTTAACTGTGAATTTTTCATCTCTTCGTGGAATGTTTCATTCATTATTACTGGGTTTTTTTCATTTCGAATTTGTGAATTTTTAACTCAACCTTGAGTTAAATCAACTTTTGCCAATGTACGTTTTACCTTTTCTGTATTTACATTTGCGAATATAACATTGGCTGGAGGTTTCGATCAACAAAATATAACCACAGTGGTAATAAAACCAGTGCGTAAAATAGTCGAGAGTTATCACTTTGCTAAATTGTTTTCGGATTCATTTAAAATGCACGTAACTAATACATTTGCATCCACGTAACTAATACATTTGGATTAATTGTGGCGATTATGAGTCATTTAAAAAAAATACAACGATTAATCCACAAAGGAAAGTATCACAAGTGATCACAAGAGCTTCCCTTAGGCTCTTGTTATACTGTGCTTATTCTGTGATTTTGGCAGCTTATACAAAGCCACTGGAGCAGCGTTCGTCAAAACGTCCTTTATGTTTTACTGGCTATTTTACTTTATACTAAAACTTTTTATCGAAAACTGGAATTTATCTACGCTTAGTATATTTGAGGTGACTCATAACCTTCTTTTGCTATTTTCATTAGATTATCGAAATGATTGATGTAGGAAACCATTGATTATTTTTTCCTATTTACAATACACGTGTATGTAAAAGGGAAATAGGCTCCGATAGTATTTGTTCATTTTCTCTATAATATAGAATTTTCAATAGATATGAAGCCTGGTGGTAGGTGGTACCAAATATGAATATTGGATTACAATGACGGGAATTAGATTACTTAGTGAGACTGCTGACAAAAACTTCTCGAGGACATAACATTAATAAAAACAAACATACCTATTTTTTCAAGGAACATAGTTGAATCTCATAAATGTGTGTATGGGAAGGTATTTTTTTTTAGATTCATAATGTTCCATGGGCAAAAAAAGGTTTTATCATTAGTATAATGCTTTCGAGAAGTGTCCTCGACTATTAAAAAAAGTTTTTATAGTTTTCTTTCTATGTGGCATTAAACCCTAACTCTGTGCCAAATTTCAGATTATGGGAAGTACTAGTTCTATTTTGATGATCATGAATGAGTGTTTGGCGAAAATGCGAAACTTTGCTTTGACATACAGACTTGAAATATAGGACTAACAGTAGGTCATTATAGCTTAACGAATGACCAAAATTTTTGCATTCTGGTGTTATCCGGAGGGTTTCAAATAGGAGCCTAAAAATGCGGCGGTATGGTTGCAAAAAAATAAGAACCCTCCAATTCTAAAAAGGTCTTTTTAGTGTCTCATTTTTTAGCCAAAAATGCTTAAACAAATAAAAGTTATAAAATGTTATTTGAAGTGTATAAAGTGATAAAAATATTATTTGACACTTTTTAGTTCGTGGTATTTGAAGGCGGTTTTTTTTTCGCAGATTTTTTTTTCATTCTGTGGTGATCTTTGCATAATTAATAATAATATCCTCCAACCGATTACGGCTACGGCCAATTTCAACGATCAACCAAGTACGCAGGATATATTATAGTGCTCAAGTGTGTGCGCAAACACTAGTGCATTCTCTATTCCCTTACCCTCATATTCCGTTGGGACACCAGAGTGACACGACCGGAGAGGGATTGGGAGCAGGACCAACGGCGTAATGGGGGTACAAGACCGCCAACTTCCAGACTCCGGGCGGACACTAAGAATTGCTTACGGAAAACTTAGTAACAAATTTTTGGCCCGACCCGGGGATCGAACCCGGGACCTACAGCGCAGGCGTCACTTTATAGTGCGACACAGAGGCAATCAGTTATTTCTTATGCGACAGACTTGACCCAGTCCTATTTTAACTATTACTCACCTATTTTACGATGACCAGCTTTGAAACTGATCAAATTTGAGATCTTGCTCACACTTAGCAAGTCTGACTCGTCACTTGAGCATAATCCATTAAGTTATTAAGATAGCATTAGAACTCGGCTCGGATGATTAGTGGCGGGGTATCGGCCCCAAAAGTTTGTCGGATCGTCGAGTGACCGGCCAAGTTTCCTGCTGCGATAAACTAGGAGCTGTTCCTGCTTTATTGGACAGATTGTAATTGTAGTTAACGAGTTTATGGGAATATTTGGGGAGACTGGGATGACATAATGGAGTTTTTATGGGATGTAAAATTTAAGTCGGTTAATTTTACTGGACATGTCTCAAAATTCCAAGATGCCGCTGGAATGATGAGGTCGATAAGGATTTGCAGGACTCTTAGTGGAGGACCGGCAGCAAGTGGCGCAAAACCCACCGAGTTGGAGCCTTTTACTATCGTAGGCCAAGTGTCTCAAATGAAAGTAATAAAATTAGCTACGTTATTCGTATAATAATAATAATAATAATAAAACTGTCAATTGAACGGGCCTCTACGTGTTGGCTTCGGCCCCACGCACGCCTTCCAAAAGTCCGGGACATAATTGCCCGTGGTTATGGAACAACTGACAAACATAATAATAATATAATCCCTGTAGTGTATGCAGGGATAGTCTCCGGCTGGTGTCACATCACATTATAGTAAAACTGTCAATCGAACGGGCCTCTACGTGTTGGCTTCGGCCCCACGCACGCCTTCCAAAAGTCCGGGACATAATTGCCCTTGGTTATGGAACAACTGACAAACATAATAATAATAATAATTCTCACAACATCTCATACGTTGACCTGATTCCGTACTAAGTAGCTTAAGTACTTGTGTTACAGATATCAGACAACAGAGGAACACAAATACATATATTACACCCAGACACCGAACAAACACAAGTGTTCATCGCACGAATGTTTGTCCAAGGTGGGGATCAAACCCACGACCTTTGGCGTAAGAGGCAGGGTCACTACCAATCGGCCATCCGGTCAGTCATTAGTATGTATGACATTATGCACACATTATTGCACAATGTGTTTGTGAGTGAACGTCTCGGAGGGGGAAATGGGCGCACCGCATTTGTGACGTCACGGGGCTCCATTGGCAACTACAACCGCTTACCAACCGGTGATTCGTCTGCTCGACTACGACATAAAATAACCTTTTTAGGGCCGATTTTTTGATCCGTAGTTACCTTTTGGTTAAATTAACTATTCTTATCGATCAGAAGTTTGGGTAATTTTTTAAAAAAGAAACGCAAAAATAATCCTACCAACAGTTATAATTTTTAAATTAACAAAAATTATCAAATATCGACTCTATCGACACGAAGCTAAATACGTCCGTTCCGTCGGAGCGCTCGAAGCAAAGTGAAGGGGCGATGGCGTGATCCGACTGCCTCTGACGTCACTGCCTCGAGGTGCCAGGAGTAGGGGAATTCACTAAGATCCCTAAGACTATATTAAACTTATTAACGAATAGTCAAAGTGACAGCGTCAAGGTGTCGTAATTCCTTGTAATATAACTAATGTATTTATTAAGCTAACTTTTGTTCAAAAAACACATTATGGCGATATTTGACCATTGGTTACTTTTATAAATCATTAGTTCAGTTTAACTACGAATCAAAATATCGGCCCTAAATCTGGTACGGATCAGTTCCACAGTGGTCATTTAATATTGGTCCAAAAAGCGAGATATCCTGCTATCGATGTTGGCAAAGTTGTTTAGAAACCAGATTTTTTTTTCTCTCTCTATGCAACCTATCAAGATGACCTTTTAAATAGAGCCCAATTTTACATACTATTTACTTAGTTATGGAATTAATTAACGAGTTTTCGCTCTAGTATCAAGTGTAATAATATCCTCCGACCGATTTTCGGCTACGGCGGCCAATCTTAAGGATCAGCCACTTACGAAGGATATATTATAGTGCTCAAGTGTGTGCGCATACACAAGTGCACTCTCTATTCCCTTACCCTCATAATCCGATGGGACACCAGTGCAGCGTGACACGAACGGAGAGGGATCGGGCGAAGAACCAACGGCTTAACATGCTTTCCGAGGGGGTACAAGACCGCCACCTTCCAGACTCCGGGCTGACACTGAGAATTTCTTTACAGAAAAACTCAGGTACAAATTTTAGCCCGAACCGGGGATCTTAAGAGATTTTAAGTGCGACACTTCGCCAACGAGGCAGTCAGTACAACAAAAGTATCAACTATAATAATAATCCTCCAACCAATTACGGCTACGGCGGCCAATCTCAACGATCAGCCACGTACGCAGGATATATTATAGTGCTCAAGTGTGTGCGCAAACACAAGTGCACTCTCTATTCCCTTACCCTTATATTCCGATGGGACACTACTGTGACACGACCAGAGAGAGATTGGGCGCAGGACCAACGGCTTAACGTGCTTTTCGAGGCACGGGGGTACAAGACCGCCAATTTCCAGACTCCAGGCTGCCACTAAGAATTTCTTACCGAAAACTTAGGTACAAATTTTTGGCCCGACCCGGGGATCGAACCCGGGACCTCTTGCGCAGCCGTCGCTTTAAAGTGCGACCCACTAAACACTGCGCCACCGAGGCAGTCAAATCATCAACTATACATAATATTTGAATACCAAATTCTAAAAGTGATTAAAAATTAGGTAATGTTGCATAAAATCTAATTTATGATAACATGACACATTTAGGTCAGTCGGACATTCATCTATTGATAACGGCTACTGTAATTTAAGCTGCCCTATTGCCTTAATAAGGTCGTCCGTGAGAATCGTTGCCTTGATGTCACAACCTTAATGAGCTAAGTCATAGTATGCCAAACTGTACGCCGCAAGCCCAGGGTGCTTCTGATTCCACATTACACGTAGAGTGTAATGTGGAGTCAATAGTAACTATTATTACAGCTCGCCTACAAATGTAAGTTACAATTATTTTACAGAAAAAATTTAGTCTGATATTTCAATATTACTGCAGCGATGGTAGCTCAGTGGATAATATTGAGCTTTCCATACGGACGGGTCGTGGTTTAAATCCCGCGCATGTACCGCTGGATTTTTCAATTATATGTACGTATTTCTATAAATAAACTAAATAAATATTTCACAACATCACATACATTGATCTGACTCCGAGATAGGTAGCTCAAGCACCTGTGTGTTACGGATATCAGAACCAACAGTGGGATTATATTTTTTTTTAATATGAGAAGTGGCAGACGAGTAGACGGATCACCTGATGGTAAGCAATTCCGCCGCCCATGGACACCCTCAACACCAGTGGAGTCACAAGTGCGCTGCCAACCTTTTCCCCTTCACTCCCATTAGGCCTCCGGTAACCTCACTCACACGGCGAAATACAGCGCAGGCGCTGCTTCACGCCGGTCTTCTGTGAGGCAGTGGTATCACTCCGGTCGAGCCGGCCCATTCATGCCTAAGCGTGGCTCTCCCACATTTAAATAAATAAATAAATAATATATACATTTAATAATTTTCTTTTGTAAAAACATCCTTATAATACATAGAATACACCCAAACCAATTCAAACAGACATGTTCATGCACACAAATGTTTGTACTATGCGCCGGGGATCAAACTCGCAACTCTTGGATCAAAGGCAGCGTTCACTGCCACTATTCTAAACGGGTCGTCGTTGTGATGTGTCTATTATTGTAATGAGTAACCATGATTCAGTTGGTCTGGTACCCCTGTGAAAGGCTGTGAAGATTAGATGGCAGTCGCTTTATTGTAATTACCAGACTCCTCAAATCCTGAATCACGGTTCAAGCATATCCCGGGCTCCAGAGCGACAACAGGGAAATAAACGCTAATATGAGAATTTTAATATTCTGTAAATCCCACTTTTTAATACTTTTTTCGTCCTATGTTTCTTAGAGAAATGTTTTTAAAAGTTATGGGATATTAAATAGAACACGGTGAAACTGTAACATCAATGACAATATCAGGACAAAATCCACCTGGACTGGTAAATTGAAAACAAACAACAGTATCGCAATGTATTCTACAGCGCCATCTATTGGTCAAATTTACATTGAAGCTCTGAGAGCTGTGTAGGCGCGGAGTTTTATAAACATCGACATCTTCTCTTTTTTATCGAAGACGAATATTATCTTTCTCGGAGTGGAGCGCTTAGGGCCCCCTAGTTACCAGGGGGCGCCATAAGACATAGTTTGGGAACACTGTCCTAATGCAGTTCACGACAAGCAATGCACTCTGCAAACAGTTCGATTATGCAATGCACAAACAATCGTACTGATTGTTAGACCATCGATTAAGATCTACAAACTCGATTAGTCGCGAATTGGATTAGGTTGATCTAATAATTGTACCTATAGACTGTTGTTGTGTTGTTGTTGATGACTGTGTTGTTATTATGGTTCTTGGTTTCATATTCTGTTTAAGTACAAAACTGCGCCCAAGTAGGTACAAGAAAAGGATAGGATAAGGTCTCAAATAGTGGTAAACATTAATATTTTTATTATATTTTTTTATTATTTAAAAATTTTGACCTAAACTTATGTAACTTATGGTGCTAGTGGTATGATTTCTTGTCTAGCTTAAATTAGTCGCAAAATGAATTACTACTTAAATAATTCTCACAACATCTCATACATTGTCCTGATTCTGTACTAAGTAGCGTAAGCACTTGTGTTACAGATATCAGACAACAGAGGAACACAAAGATATACTTAAATACATATATTACACCCAGACACTGAACAAACACAAGTGTTCATCGCACGAATGTTTGTCCAGGGTGGGGATCGAACCCACGACCTTTGGCGTAAGAGGCAGGGTCACTACCAATTGCGCCATCCGGTCAGTCAAATGTAGGTTGTTAAATTAGTTTAAGAATTAATAATTCTTAATAATTTAGGTTATTTAAATACAATTTCATTAAGTTAACTATATACAATTTTTAAATATTCAGGTTATTTAAACAAATTTTAATTTCGCAATGTTTTTGTAAAATATTTTATTTGTTCGTCTTACCTTATAGCTATCATCTTGGCTATCATTTAATACATTTTTCATTCACCAATCTTTCTTTGTATTAGATGTTACAAAAACCTGATAAAGACTTAATAAATTTTCTATTAATAGAGTAGAATAGGCCACCCTCACTCTTACCGAGGTGTCGTAAAAGGCGACTAAGGTAAAGCTGCTGGCATGATCATCAGCACCCAGAGAAGGAAAACTCTGCGTTTATATCCAACCCAACCCGTCTGCCAAGCGTGGTGAGTATGGCAATTACCCCTCAAGTGATTGAGAGAGGCCCGTGCCCCAGCAGTGGGGACTTAAATGGGCTGACGATGATATAGCCAATGTATGCGTAAATTGTTTACTTGGCTTGTGTCCCTCTCTTATATAAAACTAGCGGCCCGTCCCGGCTTCGCACGGGGGGACTTGAGATTTTTTACATAGAACTAGCGTCATATTATATAGCCTATGTTACTTCTGAATAATGCTTTCTAATGGTGAAAAAATTATTGCAATCGGTCCAGTAGTTTTTGAGTTTATTCATTACAAACATACAAAAATACAAATCTTTCCTCTTTATAATATTAGTATAGATATATTCAGTAACACATACCTGCTGTACAGCACTAAGTCACACACACAATCACGCACACACACACACAATCACACACACACACACAGAGAGAGAGAGATACACACACACACACACACACACACACACACACACACACACACACACACACACACACACACACACACACACACACACACACACACACACACACACACACACGCGCACGCACACACACACACACACACACACACACACACACACACACACACACACACACACACACAACTACAAACCCACCCACTTACAATCACATTTTCTTTATTGTAATTATAAGTTCATAGAATAAAGTCTCCATTACTTTTGTTATAATAATTGTTCGGGAGAGGGCGCTCTCACTGCGCTACAGTTTTTAACTTTTGCAGATGATAACACCACAAATGTACAATACATTTAAGTTTCAATAGTAATTAAATAATTTTTTTTTTCAAGACATGTCCACAGTAGCCCAGAACCGGGAGAGATGGAAAAAGTGTAGGTAGGCCTTTGCTCTGCAGTGAGGCACTATGGGCTCATAATAAAATATTGGACCATGGCTATTGGACTATCATAACATGTAATATTATACCATTTGTTACCTTGTCATATCACAAAAGCGTGTTCCGCAAAATCCAATAACCACTTATAGTAACCTAACTTAGAGTTTATTTTTCCCCAACATGTTGTTAAGTGGTTTAGTTGAGCAAATATCGAAATAAGTGCAATCTTTAGAACTCGGGTGAAAGCCGGGGAGTTTATAAAGCAGCTACTCGGTGAAATAAGTTCCTGGGGCCAATTCTTGCATCGGTTTTATTCAGATAAATAAATAAATATTTCACAAAATCACATTGATCTGACTCCGAGATAGGTAGCTCAAGCACCTGTGTTACGGATATCAGAATCAACCGTGGGATTACAAATATATAGCCGACCCGTTTGGAACAGTGGTAGTGAACGCTGCCTTTGATCCAAGGGTTGTGGGTTCGATCCCCGCACAGTACAAACATTTGCGTGCATGAACATGTCTGTTTGTATTGGTCTGGGTGTTTCTTATGTATTATAAGTGAATATTTACAAAAGAAAAGTATTATATGTATATATTTGTAATCCCACTGTTGATTTTGATATCCGTAACACAGGTTCTTGAGCTACCTATCTCGAAGTCATATCAATGTATATGTTGTGAAATTTTTATTTATTTTTATTTAAATACATTTAATACTTTTCTTTGTAAATACATACTTATCCATACTAATATTATAAATGCGAAAGTAACTCTGTCTGTCTGTCTGTCTGTCTGTCTGTCTGCTACTCTTTCACGCCAAAACTACTCAACGGATTTAAATGAAATTTGGTATACAGATAATCTAGACCCTGAGAAAGCACATAGGCTACTTTTTATTGCGAAAAGGGGGTTGTAAGGGGTTGAAAGGGGGGTAAAAAGTTACTTTTCCACGCGGACGGAGTCGCGGGCGGCCGCTAGTAATACATATAAAACACCCAGACCAATACAAACAGATATGTCCATTTTTTATGAGAAAGGAGGGCAAACAAGCAAGCGAGTCACCTGATAATAAATGATCACCGCCGCCCATAGACATCAGCCACAGCAGAGGGAGTGGAGATGCGTTGCCGGCCTTTTAGAAAGGTATAGGTTCGTTTCTTGAAGATTTCAATGTCGTACCGGTTCGAAAATACCGCTGCGGGAAGTTTATTCCATGCACACAAATATTTTTACTGTGCGATCGAACCCGCAATCCTTGCACCAGAGGCAGCGTTCATTCCCACTGATCCATACGAGTTGTCAGATAATAAGTTCAGGCAAGGAGTAGGTATGTTGGACGGGTTTTAGAATTGGTCAGTCTGTTCTGAACGATGCATTGTCTTAAAGAATTAAATTAGATGCTCAAATTTTAATTTTGTCGGGATCCACAAGTAGTTTAAATTTTTTTTAACTTTCAAAATTTAAGATAAAAAGGTATGGAGCATGTTTGTTACATTTACGTATTTTATTCCCTTTTGTTGTCGAAGACTAAGACAAACTTTGTGTCATTACTAAAGCAAAGTAGTTAGTACTTTGGTTTAGGTTATTAAATAAATAAATAAATGAAAATAATTCATTCAATGCCAAAACACATTACATCAAATACACAATAGAAGATACATAAATCAGCAAATGGCATTGAAATGGGTTCCACTCAGCATTTGTCGAATCGTCTGGCAGACACTACGACGCTGGAAACCAGGAGAATATGAGATTGTTATTTAGCCTCCTAGCTAATCGTTCGAATGGACTACCTTAGTCAAAATATAGGCTGCAGGACTTTATAAGATAAATAAGATAAACGGGTCCAACAATAAAACGAAATGATGGACACTTCGGACATTAATTCAGAAAGAGGCCATAACATTTTAGTAGCTCGTAAAATATTTCAAATTAAAATATACCTATATAGGTTTTGCCATGTCAGCATTCAAGCGCCATATTGGTTTATTGCCTTATACTAAGGGCCTCGTTCACCATCTCTGAGCAAAGTTCCAGTTAGTTACTTCCCGATTAACACTTCTCAGAAATTAAAAGTAACAAGTAAGTTTTCTCGATTTTCACCATCATACATAACGCCGGAATTCCAAATTTTACTTACATCTCTTGGATGGATTTGAATCCACCACAGTGCGCTTCTCACGCCACTTCCTACCGCGCGTAGTAAAACTATGGAATCAGCTACCAAGGATGGTGTTCCCGAACAGATACGACCTGGTGATCTTCAAGAAAAGAGCTTATTCCTCCCTTAAGAGCCGGCAACGCATCTGTGATGCCCCGTGTGTCGAAGATGTCTATGGGCGGCGGTAATTCACTTTCCATCAGGTGAGCCGTCTGGCCGTGTGGTCCCCGGCAGAGTAGAATAGGCCACCCTCACTCTTACCGAGGTGTCGTATAAGGCGACTAAGGTAAAGCTGCTGGCATGATCATCAGCACCCAGAGAAGGAAAACTCTGCATTTATATCAAAACCCTCGCCTACCCGTCTGTCAAGCGTGGTGAGTATGGCAATTGCCCCTCATGTGATTGAGGGAGGCCCGTGCCCCAGCAGTGGGGTCTTAAATGGGCTGATGATGAGCCGTCTGCTCGTTTGTCTACCATAATGTAAATAAAAAATACACTTACGAAAATTAAGTTCTGATTAGCTACTTAATGGTCGAAAGATTGACTTTACCATTCATTCTTATTGTTAGTTCACTCAATTCTGACAGCGACGTTAAAAAAGCGCTAGTTACCTATCTAACTACAGTTTATAATGTCCGTGTTGATAATTTTCTACAGAAAACTTAGGCATCGAAGCACACACATCGACATAATTATGAATTAAATCTTTTACTCAATAGTCGAGGCTACTTGAAGCATGCAATCCTTTGGGCAATGTCTTAGACATAGCCCAAAGGATTGCATGCCTCCAATGGCAATGGGCAGGGCACATAGCGAGGAAAACAGACGGCCGGTGGGGCGGAAAGGTCCTTGAGTGGAGGCCACGTACAGGAAGTCGCAATTCATATTCATATTAATGTATTCACATAATTTGTAACAGTGGTACATGGCAAGTACATAGTTAAGCAGTTGTCAAAGCTTGTTAAGGTGACGGGTAGAGCACACTAGCGACGTCAATCGATTTTAATTTTTAGCTACTAAACCGGATCTATTTTAAACAATTTCTGGAATACAACCTCTCGGCAAACACTTATACTATTTATTAAATAACCATGCACAAATTTTGGGTCCAACGCGTACGCGAAAAATTGATTCTCGCCAAAAGCGTATGGAGCCCAGGGTACGCTTTAGACCATGATTCAGGATTGGGGGTCTCGTAATTACAATGAAGCGACTGCCGTCTGACCTTCGCAACCCTTTAACAGGGGAATCAGACCAACTGAATCATGGTTACACGTTTCAGAAACTTTTTCCGAAACGTGCAGGTTTCCTCACGATGTTTTCCCTCACCGCCGAGCAGATGGTAATGATGGAAATACGCACATAGATTTGAAAAAACCATTGGTGCATGTTCGGATTCGAACCTCAACCACCTGCGTCGAAGGCGCGTTCGTATCCATTGAGCTACCATCGCTCAATGTCCATGATAATCATCATCGTCAGCCCATTTAAGTCCCCACTACTGGGGCACGGGCCTCCCTCAATCACATGAGGGGTAATTGCCATACTCACCACGCTTGGCAGACGGGTTGGCGAGGGTTTAGATATAAATGCAGAGTTTTTCTTCTCTGGGTGCTGATGATCATGCCAGCAGCTTTACCTTAGTCGCCTTTTACGACACCTCGGTACGAGTGAGGGTGGCCTATTCTACTCTGCCGGGGACCACACGGCAACCATGATAATACATGCATAGTATTTCACCCGTGCGTAGCCGTGGCAGGGCGCTTGTAACCAATATAATATGCCAATGGGTCGTCAAATGTCATCCCACCCACCTCATGCATTAGGCAGATGCATTGGCGCCCGCTAGCACCAAAACCGCAGTTTTAGCCCGCACGCGTAATATTTGCGTGGTCGTTAGCCAGTTCGCAGCTCGTTAAATGGCTGTGTCCCACTGCCGTCGAACATAATATGCCCTTTGTTGCCAAATTGACCCGTAAATATTCACCCCACTCTTTGGTAATTACACAGCCCGTACTTTATTGGCGAGAAGTGTTACTTTTATTGCGTAACAGACGTATCTGATTTAAGTTTTATGCAAAGTTGGGGAGTTATGTGGTTAAGACGCAGTGTGCTATGTTTAATTTTTTTTCAGCGCTAGTGTACGTTAACCGCAAACTCCGGAAGATGGATTCCAACAATTTACCAATTTACCAGGAGATCCTCAGATTTTCATGTATTTTTGGTCCGAACATGAATGTGCCGCCCAAATTTTTATTTTTGTTATGGCTCTTCCCGAAGATAATTTGCCAATGTCAAGTAACTTATTGAGAATAAGTACGTAGTCAACAGTCGAAGTCAGTCAAAGTTACAGTCACTCAATAAAAGGCCGGTGTTGTACGTTTTATCGACCTACGTATTCAGCGGATATCACTCTAAAAGCAAGCGCGGGTTTTAAGACTCTATGAGGTCCAAGCAAGTTGTCACGATACAACGCACTCAACACATAATAGCAGTGTTAAAAAACGATATAACCCAACGATTCTTATTATTAGGATCACTTTGCGGCACTTCATTGCACAAATAAACACCAAATTTGCACACTAAAAACTACTAGACACTAATTTAAAACCCTTGAATTAAACCCTTGCATCAGCCCACGCGGTTTGTTTTAGCCCTACCCGCCGAATCCCCTTGTTGTATTTTGTTAGGACTTGTTACTCTGATGCTCAAATGTTAAGATTTGGCACAACAAAAAAATACATCTGTTAGTTAATTCACTAAAATGTTTCAAGAAGTTGTTTTTTGAACTAAAATAAAACCAAGGACCACTGTCCTATATTCAGTCATGACCCTACAGCTTAGGTGCCATATTAATAAATACTCAGGGGACAAGTCCTACAGAATACAGCAAAAAAAAATCTGGCACATGGACCAAAACATGCGATTTATTTATCAATATTAGTAATAAGAGCGATGTTCTGTTTTCTTCTGATTTTGAGTAATAGGAGGCTGACAATCAAACTTATTTTTTTTACAGCGAGCGCCTATGCAGGTCCTATTCAGACAAGTATCACTGCGACCAGTTTGATCTATTGTGATCGCCACTGTGCTACATATTAGTCCAAAACCCTACACTTTTCGAATTAGTTGTTTGGGATCCCTAGCTTCATTGGGGCTCAAAAAGTGCTTTCCCAGATGTGAGTTACGTTTGCGCATCAGTGGTCCGCATTCAGTGACTATGTGTATAGGGGTTTCATTCAACGTCAACGGATCACTTTAGAGCAAGCGATACTGGAACCTATGGAAACCTGCATTACCAGTGAAATCACAGGCCCACTGCGGCCAACTTTACAACTCATCTTATCCTTACCAAATCCGCCATTGTAGCAGTAAAAATCTTCGATTCAATTTTGGAGAAAATTTCTTATCCATAAATCGCATGCTTGTAAACATTTTCCCGACCCATTAATCGAGCCCTGCGCCTCAAACACATGAGTCACATAAAAGTCTGCCCCACTAGCCACAGTGCAACCGAGGCTTTGAAGAGCCACAGTTTCTTGGAGAAACTCAAGAACGGCGGGACCAATTTAGCTGAGGCTTGGTGGAGAGGTAGCTTAGAACCAGAATATCACCAGACTTCTTTTTATGTGACATCTATGTTATAGGTGGCAGACGAGCAGACGGGTCACCTGATGGTAAGCGACACCCGCGACACCAGTGGAGGCACAAGTGCGCTGCCAACCTTTGAACCCCCCTTCCTCCGGGATAGGCCCTCCGGTACCCTCACTCACGCAGCGAAACACACCACAATTCTGCTTTATGTCAGTTTTCTGTGCGGCCGTGGTATCACTCCGGTCGAGCCGGCCCATTCATGCCGAAGCGTGGCTCTCCCAGGGTTTTATCCCGAAAAATGACAGATTCCTGCGGGATAAACAAAAACGAATACTACGCGGGCTACGCCTACGCGAAGAAAAGTAATATTATACATATTATATATGTAAAAGTGTATGTGTCTTTGTGTCTGTTTGTCTGTCTTTCACGTTACCAAGGAGCGACGGACTGGCGTGATTTATTACTAGAAATAGTTGAAGCGATGGAGAGTCACATAGGTTTAACATAAGCATCACAGTACATCCTCGACTGTATTATGTATGTATGTTTATAAAAATTTAGAAAATTTTCCTCAAAAATCCGACAAACATAACCTCAATACTAGAAACAAACATAAGCTTGCTGTCTCAGACTTCATTGGTGATTCATTTATGAAAACGAGTATTAAATTATTTGATAAGTTGCCACAAAAGCTTGTTGATTTACCAAGTCCTAAATTTAAAACATATTAAAAATCATTTGATGGCAAAAGCTTTTAATGGCTTTTTCTTTTTTAAATTGATTACCGCCGAGGCCACTTTTAGCGTGAATCAATTTTTTGCGTACAAAAACGAACCCAACATTTGTGCATGGTTATTTAATAAATAGTATAAGTGTTTGCCGAGAGGTTGTATTTTCGAAATTGTTTAAAATAGCTCCGGTTTAGTAGCTAAAAATTATAATCGATTGACGTCGCTAGTGTGCCCTACCTGTCACCTCAATAAGAGTAACTGGTGAGTTTTATGGCAGGATCTTCTAGTCAGAATCAACTTTCCGATTCCGGTGGTAGAATCACATTATATTTATATATTTCTTAGTATATTTTTTGTATATACATTTATGTTTAAAAACATGTATAATATACATAGTTATAATTTATATTTTTAATGTATGACGATTAGCAAGAGCTATATTACCTATGTTGTTTTCTAATGAATATTCATTGTTAAATTATTTATTGTGATGGTCAATAAAATGCTTCTTCTTCTTTCTTTCTATATACAAGCATATGCAAATAAAGTACTTTTGATTTTTTTGCCTACGTTTTGTTTCTTATCGCGAACCAAGCCGCGGGCAAAAGTTAGTAATAGTATAATTGAGATTTACACTTAAAATAAAGGGTGCGATGGATCATCTGTCAAATAGGTAGACATTGTCGCTCGATGATCGAGAGAATAATCAACTAAAAGCATCGATTTTCATATAACTACCACCTATCAGAACAGGTATGCGTTTCGCTTAGTAAATTACTGCCGCGGTGGCTTAGTGGTTCGTGGATCGCACTATAAAACGACAGTTGCGCAAAAATGGACAACTGTACGGTCTCTTGGTAGATCATACACATCTGTTCTTGCTTGGGTTTCTTGATAATGACAGTCTCGATTGCAGATAGAATGAGTTTATTGTCTTGCTCACAAATTACATAGATACGAGTACACGCTGGCTTGATATGACGTGAACTGGTTAATTAAATCGATTGCACAAAATAATAATGCTGACGCGGGCTATGTACGGTAATTAGACCGTACATATTCCCGGGCCTGAGAAGATAAGATAAAAATAAAATCTTAAATAATTTGCCAAAATAGAAAACTTAAATATTTCATGATAGACATTTAAATCAAACTTAAATATTTCATGTCAAATCACATTAACTTAAATAATTAATGTTATTGCTTAATTATGTCATGTTACATAATACTTAATTATTTTATGTTACATTGTATTGTCCTTAAATATTTCAAGTTACATAGATTCATTTAACATTTCATTAAATTTGCGTAGTATAGGGCTCGCAGATCGGTTTTCAAAACGAGTGACTTGCGAACTTGTCTGCGTTTCTTGTGGGGTAGTGGGCTGGACGTGACGGGGCGCCGCGTCCTCCGCCTGGCGGGCGCGCGGCGCGGGCGCGAGCGGCGCTGGCGGCGGCGGCGACGCTCCCCATACCACTGCTGCTTCTGGCTCCCTGCTCTGCTCTCTGCTGCACACTTGGCGTATGCGTCTAACTGCTAGCGCTATCCCTGCGCTTACGATTACACCAAATAAGATATAAATCATTGCGTAATGGTGTACGTCATGGTTGGATACGCTGTCTATCAGTACCTGGCTTTCTTTCAGGTCCTTTATCTTATTTTGGATAATTGATGCCTCTTGCTCTAATTCTGTATGATCTCTGTCACTGATATTCAAATGCGGTATACTGATGTTGATTATGTAATTGATTGGGGAAATTTTTGGCGTATATAAATTTGGAGATACTCGAACCTCGCTTGTATGAGGCTTATGCGGATAGATTGTAAATATGTCAGTCTTGATTATACAGCCATGACCTATAGTAATAAGACCGGCGCCCGTCAGCTGGTGCGCGGTCATCTGATCTTCGCACATTGTTCGAATTTGACACTGCTCGCAACATGAATAGATATAGGTATTTATAGCGTAACTGTCCTCCCATATGTTTTTACATAAACATGATTCTATTTCACATTCATTGTTTTTCAACTGACATAAATTGTTATCACTTTTCATCTGGTACTCTGGTTTTTGACTATGACAAAAGTATGTTTCCATCTGTACGAAGCAGCCTCTGACATCTATTTCGCTCATGGGTATGAAAGTGTCTTTCTTGATGTTCAGTCCCACGTAATCTGACACGGGAACGAGCTTGATGACCTTGTCGCCTTGATTTTTGGGTACAGGAACAATTTTCAAAATTTCGTAACTTTCTCTACTGATCAGCGGTATTCTCATCTCAAATATAAGGTATTCTGGCGTCATTCTTGTTTTCACCTTTATCAGATTATACAATTTTCTTAGATCCGAATGAACGTTATCGACTGGTAGTGACACATCTTTTGTCAATTTGCTTGCTATTTTACTTAATTCGTTGATTAATTGCTCTGGCGTCAGCAAGTGTAAATTGAAGCGCCCTTGATAAATATCGGCTCCCGTGTCCATTAATGTTGTTTGTAGGTTTTTCAGATTGCTGAGTACATTGCTTGCTATTATAGACCCAATCGCAAAGTCATTAACGACGCTATTTGCTTGAGCGGTTATTTCTATTTGTTTAATATTATTCTCCAGTACATTCATATGTTTGTTAATTATTTTATGTTGTTGGTTCATAACATTTTCTGTTCGTTTCAGGAGATTATTTTCTGATTCCACGACGGATGTTTGATTTCTCCACAGATCTACGATGTGTTTCTGATTCTTTTGTAGTAAACTTATGTCGGCTTTGTATTGTTCGGCGAATCTCTCATCTAGTACTCCGAATAAACTATTAGCGAGATATCCGACACCATTGATAAGACCTCTGCGCAGACGCTGCCTAGACGCGCGGTCGCCGGTTTGCTGGCTCAACAGGAGTTCGTTGTAGTACTCCAGTTCTGAGTAGCCGTGTCGTAATTGGATTATCAACGCGTTACAGTGAGCTTGTTCTCGCATTGTTTTGCATGTTTTCTCGAGTGTGTTTATATAAGTGTCAAGTGCCTTGTTGCCTTGCCAGTAGGGGTCCATTTGATAATAAACAATTAGCTTCCATTCATCTTTGATTAATGACATGTCGGCGACTTTGTCAAAGAACATACTTTGATTTTCTCGGAATCTCGTGATGTTTACGTTGGCGCATGAACTTGATATGATGGTCATGAAGAGAAGGAACGTCATGAGCATCGATGTAAAAAATGAATTCTTGTTAATCCCTGCTCTTGTTTCAGTACGTCTCCTTGTTTGAGTTGTTGGATTATCATCTCGTGTTGAGTGAATCGTTGGATTTGGAGATTCGTCTTCCTGGTTGATAAGTAATGTCAACTTGATAATAGGGCGTTTTATATAACCTGTCTTGGTTTTTAGTGTAACTACTCTAATCAATCCATCTCTTCCCGGATGCACTTCTGTCACTCTGCCCATAATCCACTTTCCGGGCGGTAGGTTATCTTCATGGACGAGGACCACGTCATTGATTTTGAGGTTGTTTTTCGAACGAGTCCATTTTGACCTTGCTGTCAATTGGGACAGGTATTCGGTATGCCATCGCTTCCAGATATCTCTCATAATTTGTTGCGTGAGTTGCCATCTCGTTCTTAGGTCCGTTTCAGTTTCTACAAGCGTCAAGACTGGACCACTTGATAGGAAGTGTGAGGGGGTTAAGAAATCCTCTCCATCTTCTGTCAGTGCCATTAATGGACGTGAGTTAAGACATGATTCGATTCCAGATAGTAGCGTCGAGAACTCTTCGTACGTGAGCTTCTGGTGACCAATCACCCTCTTGAGGTGGAATTTGAAGCTCTTTACTGCAGCTTCCCATATTTCACCAGCCGATGGCCATGATGGTGCATTAAAGTGGAACTTGATTTCCATGTCAGTTAGCTCTCGTTGAACATCTTCATTTATCACAGATAGTATTTCTCTGTATTCCTCCTGGATAACTCTGCTCGCTCCGACAAAGTTGCGGCCATTGTCGCAATAAATGTCGCTTGGTGTTCCTCTCCGCGCGGCCATCCTGCGTAATGCTGCTATGAACGCGGATGTAGATAAGTCGGAGACCAGTTCTAGATGCACCGCCTTCGTGACCATGCATATAAACACCGCCACGTATCCCTTTGTGGTTTTAATTCCACGACCCTTGTTGGCTTTCAGGAACACGTGACCCGTAAAATCCACGCCCGTGTGTTTAAAAGGACGAGAAGGATTCACCCTTGCTTCAGGTAAGTCTCCCATCATTTGCTCTTGCTTGCTTGCTTTTTGCTTCTTACAGGTAACACATCTTTGTATATATTTTTTCGTTGTTCTTACACCGCTTAATATCCAATACTTTTGTCGCGTGAATGCTAATGTAACTCGAGGCCCGCCATGAAATGTGAGCTCGTGCGATTTGTTTATTATAAGTTCCGTAATACGATGATTTTGCGGAAGAATAATTGGATTTTTCATTTCCCAGCTGATATGGGCGTTGTGCAGCCTCCCGCCAACACGAAGAAGACCATCAGAGTCGAGGAATGGATTAAGATTGATAAGTTTGCTTTTCGGCAAGATCATTTTCTTTTCTTTCAATCTATGAATTTCTTCTGCGAACTCTTCTCCTTGTACTTGCTTGATAATAATTTTCTTGGTTTCTCGTAGCTCGCTTAGTGAGAGCCAAGAGGTTTTTTCTCTGTCTTGATTTTTCGTAACAAATCGGCGTACCCATGATAGCACGTGCACTAGTTTAGTGAATGAACTATACTTTTGAATTAGTTCCTTGATAAGATGGTTGTCGCTATTTTTAGTTGCAACGTTAACTTGTTTTGGAGCTTGTTTCTCCTCTTGATTTGTCGGGTAAATAACTTTATCTTGTGTTAAGTTTTCACGCATAGGAAGCCAGTCCGGTCCGTGCCACCATAGCGGATGTTCCCTTAGTTGACTTGCTGTTAATCCACGACTAGCACAGTCGGCCGGGTTATCGAACGACTTTACATATCGCCAACAGTCCGGCGGCATCTCTTCTGTGATCTTTCTTACTCGGTTGGAGACGAAGGGCTTCCAGCGGTCAGGACTTCCTTGTAGCCATCCTAACACAGCCATCGAATCTGTCCATCCGTAGACTATAACATCTTGATTTTCTGAGATAGCTTGCTTGACTTTTTTCATCAGTTTCGTAAGTAGAAGAGCACCACTTAACTCCAGTTTTGGTAGAGAAACATCCTTATTACACGGTACCAATCTTGATTTACCGGCTATCAGTTTTATTTCGACTTGATTTGATTTAATTATCTTGCTATAAATGACGCACGCATAAGCTTTTTGTGATGCGTCACAAAATCCGTGTAATTCCATTTTACATTCAGCATCCGAGCCCAACCATCTCGGCACTTTAATCTGGTTAATTTGCGTAATGTCGTCCTTAACCTTCTGCCATTCTTGGTTGATGTCTTGTGGGAGCTGATCATCCCATGCTAGATTGACGTTCCATACACGTTGAAATAGAATCTTCATCTTAGTTGAGAGCGGAGTGAGCCACCCTAGCGGATCGAACAGTTTCGAGATGTCCGATAACAGTGATCTCTTCGTGTTCTCTTTTGTGCTGTCCATGATGATTTTTGATTGGAAGATGAAGACATCTTGGCAGGGGTCCCAGTACAGACCGAGGGTTTTAGTTGATTCGGTCAGCTTGAAATTATAATTTTCTTGTCCTTGGCTGTCTTGTGCTTGATCTGTTAGTAGTTTTTGATAGTTCGAATTCCATTTTCTCAAATTGAACCCTCCTTTTTTCATAATGTCGATGAGATCTTGTTTTAGACTCAATGCAGATTCTAGAGTGTGGGCTCCATGTAGAAGATCATCCATATAGAAGGAGCTCTCCACTACTTTCGCAGCTTCCGGATAATTGATCCTCTCGTCGCTTGCTAGTTGACGCAATGTCATCATCGCCAGAAATGGGGCGGCCTTGGTGCCGTAAGTTACCGTCGTTAGCTGGTATTCTTGCAACAGATCAGCTGGGTTATCCCTCCATACTATTTTTTGAAGACCTTGATCATCTTCATGCATCCATATTTGCCGAAACATCTTTTCAATGTCGGCGGTGAAAGCCACTTGATACTTTCTCCAGCTCAAAATTAGTGATAAAAGGTCTTTTTGTAAGTTAGGCCCTTTACACATGCAATCGTTAAGGCTTGTCCCACTCGATGTATTTTGTGATGCATTGAACACTACGCGGTGCGATGTTGTAACAGAGTCTTCGCGTAGCACGCAATGGTGAGGCAAGTAACATTGTAGCGTCATATTACTGTTGTCGGCGAGCATCATATGACCCAATTCTTGGTACTCGGAAATAAATAACTTATAATGTTTTTCTATTTCTTTGTCGTTTTTGAATTTCTTTTCCAGCTGTCGAAATTGGGCAATGGCCTTGTATTTCGACTGTCCCAATTCTTCGATGTTCGATTTTAACGGAAGTCGTACTTGATACTTTCCATCTTGTAATCTTTTTGTAGTTGAGTTGTAATAATTTAGACAATCGTTTTCTTCCGATGAATAAGATGAAAAATCTGAGATATCTTCAATCTCCCAATACTGTTGAATCTCGTCTATATTGTTGAGAGTGACGTTGCATTGCAGTGTATAAATTTTTCCGCACAAAATCCAACCAAGTCGCGTTTGTTGTGCAACGGGTGTCATGTTACCGGCCTTGTAAATACCATCCATAATTATAATTGAATAAATATCGGCTCCCAAAAGTATATCAATCGGCTTGCTTTGATTAAACTCGGGGTCGGCCAGACATATTTTCTGTAGGATTTCCCATGCAGGTGTTTGGAATGATTCATTAGGTAAGTTTCTTGTTAAACTTTTCATAATGTAAGCATCCGTACTGAAGTTGAAGTTTTCAGTCATAGAACAGCATTGTATGTTTATCATTCCCGTACAGATGTTGTCCTTGGTTCCTACTCCCGTGACTACGCCTCTACATCTCTGTTTCTGTACTTGTAACAGTTGTGCGGCCTTGGCCGTGATCAAAGACACTTGTGAGCCTTGATCGACGAGAGCTCGCATGACTCTGTGTTCTCCATCTGCTCCTTGCACCTTTATCATGGCGGTGGCCAGGAGAACTTCTGGTACATCACGTTGTTGGGTCACGTTGGAGGTGTTGTAGTTACGGTTACCTCTTGTCTGTGAAGGTTCGGCGTGATTCGGCGTGTCTCTTGACGTCATGTCATTTGGTGTCGAATTACTTTTCGAACAGGATGCATGCATAATGGTGTTGTGACTTCCGTTGCATTCGCGGCATCTTTTGCTTGATGTGCATTGTTTTCCGTTATGATTATGTAGACAATTAAAACAAAAGTTAAGTTTCGTAATCGTTTGGCGTTTCTGGGTCGGCGACATTCCAAGAAATTGTTTACAGTAGTAAATTCCATGTTCTTGACTATTACATATGGGACATTTTAGCTTGTTCGGATAACTTGATTGTGAAATAGCCTTGTTGCTTGAATATTGTTTATAATTATACGATCTTTCTTGTCTACTTGATGATGCAATTGGCTTTCTGTTATAATTTTCTTGTTTTCGGCGGCCTGATTCCATGGTGGTGAATTTCAATTCCAAATATTTTAGGAATTCCTTTAGGGTTGGCAACTCTCTTGGTTGTTTCAGCCAACCTTGATAATCTTCATAGGTTTCTGAGTCAAGCTTCTGGACCAAAATATAAACTAAAATTGGATCCCACGTGACTATATTGATGCCCAGGTTCTTGATTGCGTTTAGGCATTCGGTGGTGACATCATGTAATCGCTTGATGTGATTGACGTGCGCTTGTTGCATAACTGGTAGGTTCATCAACGAGTCCATATGATGGTTAAATATCATCTTCTTATTGTTGTATCGATGATTGAGTATTTCCCAGCTGTCGTGATAGTTTTCCGAGCTTATTTGTAAATGTTGAATTAGACGCTCTGGTTCACCCTTAAGCTTGCTCTTAAGGAACTGCATCTTGTGTGCGTTTGACAACGAAGGGTTGTTGTGAATAGCCTCGCAGAACAAGTCTTTAAAGGACGTCCACTGTTGATAGTTTCCATTAAAGATGGGAATGTCAAGTTGAGGGGTAGACTTTTCCCTATGCGAGACGGACCACATCTTGGTATTAATGGCTCTCTTGATCTCGTAGTATTTCTTCTCGTGCTCAGTGAATCGTAACTCATAGTGCTTGTTAGATCCTTCCAGGTCGCTGTCTAGTTCCCAGTGTAAGGTATCTATTGCCAACCAGCGAGCTTGTATAGCTTTTAAGGAATCCTCAAATTCCCACTTCTCTTTCATGCTTTCGATATTAATGTTTGAGACCGTCCTTGAGAAGGCCTTGAAGTTGCTTAGTTGCTTCTTCAAAAGTTCATCTAACTTGCTGTTGCTGCCGGAACTTGTTTTCACAGCACTAATATCCTCGTTGGCTTTCGAGGTGTTTTGGTCTTCACTACCGTCCGTCGTTTCTTGTAGAAGAGTTTGCTCTTGCTCTGCAGTCGCTTGCATCGATTGTTCAGCCCAGCTCTTGGTTCCTAGTGAAGTACTGGGTTGAAGGGCCGTTGTACTATCGAAGTTTGTTTTTTCGATGTATTGATAAACGGTTAAATATTCTTGCCTTGTTCGCTCATAATAGTTTTCGCCGAAATATTCATCATCCAGCGACAGACGGTCTTTAAGCTTGTCATGGTTTTTTCTGTAATCTGCCCACAGTTTATCTAACGTATCTAGACGTCTTTGGATATAATCCGGGGTTTTCCGTGCTGGACCATCCTTCTTGAAATTAACCAGCACCTTCTTGATTTCTTCTGCAATCTTGACTTGTTCATAGAGTATGTCATTAATATCCATGATTGATGACGAATTAATTATCTCACTTGATTGATGATAACTTGCTTTGATTTAGCTTGATTGATAGGATGACGTCGTCACGTCACGGTGTCTTGATAACTTGATATAAAAAGTAGGTACCTTTATATGTTATTGTTGTGCACAGTCTTGATAAACTTGTAGATTCTGTGTTTCGCGAAATTCACACAATCTGGACTTGTTTTCCACAGCTTGCTTCTTGCTAGTTCTTGAAAGTTCAACGTCTCATGTGTTATAGAATGCTGTGTTCGCCTTCTTATTCCACGTCGGTAAGGCCCGCTTCTGGGAAGTCGAGCGATTCGCTATCACTCAAAACACACAAAACACTAAACTGAATCTCGAAGGACCAAAAAGATATGTACGGTCTCTTGGTAGATCATACACATCTGTTCTTGCTTGGGTTTCTTGATAATGACAGTCTCGATTGCAGATAGAATGAGTTTATTGTCTTGCTCACAAATTACATAGATACGAGTACACGCTGGCTTGATATGACGTGAACTGGTTAATTAAATCGATTGCACAAAATAATAATGCTGACGCGGGCTATGTACGGTAATTAGACCGTACAACAACATTTCATATTTTTAACGTGTCCATATTGTTTTTTAATATGAAAATAGACATAAAATGAACTTATCCTTTTTTTTTTCTTTTTTCAAAATTTTGCCATTTTCATACAGATAATAATTATTGAAATTCTTTATATTCTAAATAGACGTAAGCGCCAAATGACGTCATCGGACGGCTAAAACAGCGATATTCCTTTGCTTATCATTGCTTTAATAAAAAAGATACTACTGTCAAAGGTAAAGAATACTAGTGTCATCATTGTCAAAGTCATTCATTCATTCAACATTGACAATTTGTCTTCTTTTTTTGACAGTTGCATGTCATGGATTTGACATTTCGTAAATTTAAAAGTATAATGTGTAATTCTGTAGTCTGATGACGTCATGTTTTTAGTTTTTTAATTTTTTTCTTAGTAAATAAGCAATATAAAATATAAATAAATATATATTCGAGAAGCGGAAAAGTAAATGAAGAATTGGTATTTTTTGTTTCATAGCTCAGCAATTTTGAATTGTTGTCCATTCTCAGTGCCAGCCCGGAGTCTGGAAGTTGGTAGTCTTGTGGTTACAAGCAAGCCGTGCTTCGGAAAGCACGTTAAGGTGACGGGTAGGACACACTAGCGATTTGATTTTTATTATAGAAACTAAAATTTCTACTAAACTAAAAATTTCATTAAAAAATTAACCTTATCCATATATAACGATGAGACACCAGTGTGACAAGGGACGGGAGAGGGGTTGGGCGCAGGACCAACGGCTTAAGGTGACGGGTAGGGCTCACTAGCGACGCTAATCGATTTTTATTTTTAGCTACTAAACCGGATCTATTTTAAACAATTTCGGGGTTACAACCTCTCTGTAAACATTTATACTATTTATTAAACAATCATGCACAAATGTTGGGTCCGTTTTAGTTCGCGAAAAATTGATTCACGCCAAAAGCGGCCACTTTTGGCGTGTATCAATTTTTCGCGTACGCGTTGGACCCAACAGTTGTGCATGGTTATTTAATAAATAGTATAAGTGTTTGCCGAGAAATTTTAATCCCGATTTTTTTTAAATATATCCGGTTTGGTAGCTAAAAATTAAAATCAATTAGCGTCGCTAGTGAGCCCTACCCGTCACCTTAAGCCGTTGGTCCTGCGCCCAATCCCTCTCCGGTCCCTTGTCACACTGGTGTCCCATCGTTATATAGGAATAAGGTTATTTTTTAATGAAATTTTTAGTTTCTTAAACATACCCCTTTACAGCGTCGCCCGCCAGAGTAAGTAATTACAGATTTTATTAATAAGGAGTAATGTATCATTGTTATAGGGAAAATTTTAAATCGGTAAATTGCTTTTTCAGTTATGTGTATTTATACTTCGAATGTTAAAATTATCATTTTCGCAAAATCCCTAGACAAAGTTCAGGTGTGTATCACAAAAGCTATTTTAATGCAAACCGATGGCCCGCCCTCACTTTTTTCGGGACATTAGTTCCACTTTATACCAATAGATAGCGCTAAATGACGATTAGATCGCGCGAGCGTTTTGTGTTTTCAGATTACTGTAAGATTTACCTTACCTCTTAATAAATAGATTAAATTTCATTTAATTTTTTTTACATTTAATTAAAATCACGTTCGCGGGGCCACTGAGTCGTAGAATCACAATTAAATTCCGTCACGGTAATTTTGGTTCAGGAGTTTCCAGTAATATTGTCTCATTTTCTGCCTATAAGCGTGTAGTACAGGCTCATGGCCTAGTTCAGCCTCCAGTTCTCTCGCAATTTAAACTATGTTTACTAGCACATAAGATTCTAATTCTTTAAATAAATAAATATTTCACAACATCACATACATCTGACTCCGAAGAAGGTAGCTAAAGCTAGTGCTTACCCGCTGTTGATTCTGATATCCGTAACACTGGTGTGTTACGGATATCAGAATCAACAGCGGGATCACAAATATATACATATAATACTTTTCTTTTGTATATACATACTTATAATACATGGAAAACACTTAGGATTATAGAGAAGAAATAAATAAAATAAAAATAAAGTACTTACCGCTATAGAATTTAACACTGAGTTCGTTGTCCTCAAACGCCTAGGCGAACAAAAGCTAACAAAACAGGGTCACTTTTGTATCGCTGGGCCCAATTAACAAGCAATTATTGAATAATTCATGTTGCCAAAGCCTTAGGGCTAATCACTTAAATTGCTATCCCTATTGGATCGCTATAAATTTATGAAGCCGATCTATAATGCATTAGGACGATCCTACGGTAAAGGTTGTTTTGGAGTAAATTGTAAATTTTTAATTTGGTTGCCCTTTTCTGGGGCGATATAGGCTGATGATACTACGGGTTTCTTTGTTTGCTAGATGAAAGTTATTAAATATGGAAATCTCAAAGAATAAAAGTATTTTATGTCACCATCTCATAATTATAATTTTGAAGTTTTCCGTAACCTTTCACAAGCGCTGTGCATCTCCCTTGTTAGCTCTCTGTATTTTATGCAATCCATACTTAATCTTCTTCAATTTTCTAGCCTAACACTGATACAACATACTCAACTCAAAATTTAATTTGTACCCTAAAATACTTTAGGAATGCAAGAATACTATCAAGAGATTCCTTTTAAATCTCAACTACTCTGACACAGAATCACTGCTAAAAATGGTAAGTTACACTGAAATCTTAGCACATACATACACTCATTACACATATGCACACACGCAAACCGTGGCCAGTGTGGTCCCGGCAGTAGAATAGGCCACCCTCACTCTTACCGAGGTATCGTAAAAGGCGACTAAGGTAAAGCTGCTGGCATGATCATCAGCACCCAGAGAAGGAAAACTGTATTTATATCAAAGCGTGGTGAGTATGGCAATTGCCCCTCATGTGATTGAGGGAGGCCCGTGCCCCAGCAGTGGGGACTTAGACTAGAAAAGTTATCGGTCACCAGGATAGTGAAAGGGTTGGATTTTTGAAACAGTCATACAGTGTTAGTTGTTTATTCTAGTAAAAATGTAATATGCATCTATAGGCTGTGCGTAGAAAATTTGCAAAATATTTCAGGATCTGATAATGGAATCTTAGAGAAACCGAAGTCTTCATTCACTGATAGCAATAGTGAGACATTTATTATTCATTCTTTCTATTATTGTCACAACACTAATCAACATCGTGCACCATCGTTTATTCGTACCACGATATCGCCTATTGTTTTTTGGGGTTCTTATCTTATCTTGCTATTGGGGCTGACTAGGAATAGCCAGCGACACTTCGACCCAATGGGATCTTTGTGTCATCCCCATTACCCTATATTCCTACTATCTCCCTGTGAATATATTGCATTAGATGCACTATACACTTCAAGGGGAGTAGCCTGTGATCTTCTGGGCTAGGATAAGCTAAGCCCATCAGCCTCATTCTCATGCCTGCCAACGCGTCGCATTCACACAGCAGGTGTGATATGGACTCGTCCTGTTCGCCACAGGCTCTACAGGTAGTGCTGCTGGCCAGTCCCATTTTGCACAGGAAGTCATTAGTGCCAAAGTGTACTGTGAATGCTCCCAGGAGCAGACGCATTTGGCCCTTATCGACACTGCACAACTTACTGTTGAATCCCGTGGCCATATTTCCAATGAATTTTTTGGAGTGCTCCAGTCCAACTGTTGCTTGCCACTCCAGGTTTCGTTTTTTCATTGCCATGTGCATCAAAAGCTGCCCTAACGGTACTCGCGGAGAGTCCCACAAATGGCTCAGGTCCAACAAATCTCCGTTCTGAGCCCTTACGAGCCAGTTTCATCGGCTGCCTCGTTCCGAGAATCCCTTCATGTCCTGGCACCCATACTAGCTTGACCGTGTTCTGTCTGCCAAGTTTATTGAGAGTCTTCACACAGTTCAGAACTAGCTTGGAGTCTGTATGAGTTCAGGGCCTTAAGCGCAGCTTGGCTGTCACTGAGAATGTAAACAGTTTTCCCCACGACATTGCAGTTTACAATCTACTGTGCACAAGCAATTAAAGCGTAAGTTTCCGCTTGGAAAACCGTCACATATTTGCCCATGCTTTGACTTATGCTACATCCATTAGAGTAGATACCAGCACCCGATCCCGATTCCATTTGGAACCATCAGTGTACCATATGAGACTGTCCTTATCTGGGTGTTGTAGACCTGGTCTCCATTCATCCCTTGTAGGGACCGTGATTTTAAAGTTCCTTTTGAATATGTTGCAATGGCTGCATTTTGTCGCAACCCATGCTTAATATTCCTCTGAGGTCCCTTGAGATCTCCAATTTCGTGTGTCGAGTTACAGGCAAGTCGACACTCCATAGCCCATGCACAGATAGTCTATTTAGTGCCTTCATGGCTTCTACCTCAACTATAAAGTGCAATGGTGGTAGATCCAGCAAGACCTCCATCGCTGCCGTCGGCGTTGTAGTGAACGCCCCCGTGACAGCCATACAGGCTAGTCGCTGCACTTTTGACAGCGCCTTCCTGCATGTTTCTAGTTTAGACCTTGGCCACCAGACGATGCTACCATACGTAATTATTGGTCTTATCATCATCATGTATAGCCATTTGATTACCTTGGGCTTCATCCCCCAGGTCCTCCCATACGTAGAACGAACCATATTGAAGACCCTTTGGGCCTTTTCTATGGTCTTGTCCACATGAGGTTTCCACGTCAATTCTTTATCTAAGATTACACCCAGATACTTCACCTCCGTTGACCATGGTATCTGCGATCCATTCATAAGAGAGCCCTTAACCCCGTCAGGTCCCTCTTTCTAGTGAACGGCACCACAGTTGTTTTCCCTACATTGACGGATAAATGGTTACTTCCACACCATTCTTCCACTATGTTTAGGGCCCCTTGCATGAGATGAGATACCGGATCTGGGAATTTACCATTAATAAGTATCACCAAATCATCCGCATATCCGACCGTTAAGTACGGACCTTTGTTTAGTAGTTCTAAGACCGAATCAACTACTAGGCACCATAGGAGTGGTGAAAGGACCCCACCTTGAGGGCGGCCCTTTTGTAGTCATCGCTCTTATTTCTTCTCCCATTAACTCAGAACTAATTATTCTGCCCTTGAGCATGCTGTCTGTCCACCTGCAAATAGTTGGTTCTATGCCATGATTTGTCGATGCCTTTTTTATGGCATCAAAGGTGGTTCGATCGAATGCTCCCTCTATGTCCAGGAATGCGCCAATGCATATTTCCTGGCTCTCTAAAGCTTGTTCCGCCTCTGCTTACTACATAGTGCAATGCTGTCTCAGTGGATTTTCCTTTCTGATAGGCACACTGTAGCCTGTGGAGAGGAAGTCTATTTAGCATTCCCTCCCTTACATGTCTGTCTACTAACTTCTCCAGGGTTTTCAAAAAGAACGATTCGAGACTAATTGGCCGAAATGCCTTAGCTTCCTCATAGTCTACTTTTCCTGGTTTCGGTATGTAGATGACCTTAACTCGTCTCCATGTCTTCGGAATATATCCAAAGGCAATGGAGGCCCTATACAGTCTACACAGGTGTGGATTCAAGATTCCAACACCCTGCTGAAGTATAATGGGATAGATCGAGTCAGGACCAGGTGATTTGAACGGCTGAAAACTGTTCAAAGCCCATGCAACCTTACCCTCATCTACCACCTTCCTTGCAGTATCCCAATCTGCTTTGGTTGTACGGTATTGTTTTTGGGGTTACTTCTGTCGTAAAATATGTAGATGAAAAAGGTTATTATTCCGTGAAATAACGTTTATTTTATTAGAAAATTGTTTATGAATCATGAGAAAGATAATTTGATTTTTCTGTCGTTCGCAAGTAAAAACTTACCTAACAACAACCATTTTGACGAGTTCTGCTCAGCGGCAGATACGAATTCGAAATGGCGATTGATCGCGCCGATCTAGTTTTAATAAACGTACACGAACGTTTGTTCATGTACTTTGGCAGAGGGGAACGCGTCCACATGCCACGTCCAGTGTTAAATTGTCTAAGGGTTTACCTATCATTTTAACCAAGTTTCAGATTTTTATTACTATAAACCTAAAGATATTTCTTTCTGTAATTCATAACTGTCATTCTAATCAAGCTACATTTTAAAAACAACTCTCACTTTGTTTTTTCACTTCATAGCAATACATGGGGCTAGGTGTCGACTGCCGCGGTGTTGTGAAGAATGCCGTAGCAGCAAATACTGAGTATGGGACCTGATTGGCCACACCCTTCTGTCATTCTGGTGTGTTATCTCTGTATTGTTTATGGCCAATATATATTTTTTCTTTCTATATTTAGAAATAGAAAAATAGAAAAAGTTTATTGAAAAACAACATCAGCATACATATTTAACAAAATTGTTTTCTTATCAATAGGTTAGAACATGCTAAGGTTGTAGGTATCGACTGGCGTTATCTTAAAAACTTTACAGAGATCTCTACACTAGGCTAGGCCTGTACTGTAGACAATCTTTAATCACGGGTTACCAGAATAATTTGGACGCGACTTACGTCTAACAACAATGAGTTTAAATTCTGATGGTACATAAACCAAATCAAATCATTAAAGTTAGTTGTACATATTATAAAACAAAATAAGAAATTGGACGACTTTTCTATTTTGTGTGTGTGTGTGTGTGTATGTGTGTGTGTGTGTGTGTGTGTGTGTGTGTTTGTGTGTGTTCAGTGCGTATGTTAACGTGCTTATTGCGATTTAAAAACAAAAAGTTCCAGTTTACCTATATAAATTTAATTCATTATTTAAATATAAACGAATTATGTTAATTTGGATAATTAATTAAAGTAATGTACAATAAGTAGTGCAATGTGTTACAGTTCTAGCTCAAGAGGATATCGTGAGGTTATACTTGAGGTCTTAAAAACTGTTCCAGGTCTTTGTAAGTAAGCGTACAATCCACTCCAAGACTTTTTTCTTAATTTGAAGTGGTGTGCAGAGTTTGATATCACAGTGTGATTGGACTTTATTGTATATGAAGGGATGAAGAAAATTACTAAATTTTCTAGCGTAATACTTTTAATTTTGGGGATTGGAATCTTTAAGACCCGTTTTTTTAAATAGGTTTTATAGCCATCGGATTTAATAATGGATTGGTGTGTCAATATCATTGCCCTAAGCACAAAAAGGCCACGAACTGTTAGCAATCCAGTTTCCCCATATAAAGTTTTGTAGGGTACCTAAAGGGTTTTCTTAAGAAGAACTTTAAGTACCGAACGTTGTGCCCTTTCTAAGGATATCAAATGCTCGTGGTTGCTCCACCCCAAGTAGATATTACAATACGAGATTGTTGATTGGCAAAGAGCGGTGTATACTATTTTTAACAAATTTGCGTCGGCGGCAGATCGCAGGTTCTTAAATACATAAGTAAGTTTGCGGACCCTTTTAGCAGTGGCGTCAATATGAGCCTTAAACGACAACTTCTCATCAACAATCAAGCCCAAGTATTTATTGTGGGGGATCTGCTTATGCTGTTACACGTGCAATGTGTTGGTGTTGCGAGTTCTGCCGACGGCACATGTGTATTCTTATATTGTCGATAAGAGGAGAGGATGCAAGCGTTTTATGGAAACAGAGAAATTTCGTTTTTTGTATATTCAAGGTCAACAAATATTTGTCAGCCAATTTGTAATTACTTTCATTCCCTCCTCCACGCGACTCCTTACTCGATCCCAAGTAGTGTCATGAAACACAAGCGCCGTGTCGTCAGCATAACAGATAATCTCTGCATTAATGAGTTTAGATGTAATTATGTCGTTAACATACAAGATAAATAGAGTAGGACCCAGAATACTCCCCTGTGGCACGCCGTATTCAACCGGCCTGGGTGTGCTTTTGTGTTCCTCGATCTTGACACACTGACTACGACCAGTCAGATAGCTCCGGAACCAATTGAGTGGGATTCCTCGTATACCCATTTTTTTAAGCTTACGGATCAGTATACATGATGAAACAGTATCGAAAGCTTTTGCAAGATCGAGAAACACCCCCACGCAAGCTCTCCCTTTGTCAAGGTTTTCAGTTACTATGCTAGTTAACAAAGACACTGCACCCTCTGTTGATTTGTTTTGTCTAAATCCAAACTGTCGATCAGAAATTAATTTATTTCTTTCTACAAATTTTATAAGGCGTTTGTTTACTAACTTTTCCAGAATTTTAGAAAAGGACCCAAGTAAAGAGATGGGCCTGTAGTTTTGAGGCTCGGTTTTTTCTCCAGACTTGTAAATGGGCATTACAGCGGCATTTTTCCATTGGTCTGGGAATATTCCTTCTGAAAGACTTAGATTACATATAGTTGTAAGAGGTTTTACTAAATGATCCTTAAACGTTTTCAAAAGTCTATTAGTTATACCATCAAGACCAGGTGCACTGTCTGTTTTAAGATTTATAATAATAGATTCTATCTCGACTACATCGGTAGGTTCCAAAAAGAGAGAGTGCAGGGTTGAGGATTGCACTGAAACTTTGGCTGCTAGTGTTTCTTGCGTCTCAGTAGAGTTTGCAAGGATTTGCTCTGCAAGATGTTTACCAACATTCGCGAAATAATCATTGCAAACGTTTAGAGAACTTACTGTAGTGTTTCTTATTTGTGCAAGTATCTGATATTTCTCTTTAGTTTTTTTAGTGTGTGTTATTGTTTTAATGGTGTTCCATAGCTTTTTTGGTGAGTTTTTATTTTGTTCAAGTTCTAAGGCCTCGTGTTTGTGTTTCAGTTTTCTAAGTAAATCGATGTAAAAGTTTCTGTAACGGGTGTATATTTTTCTATTAGTTGCATCATCAGGGTTCTTTTTTACTCTTGCATGTAGTCTATCTTTGTGAATTGAGCATCGAATGAGTCCGGGCGTCATCCACGGCTTGATCGTCATCTTAGACTTGCTAATTGATGTGTGGGAAGTATGTTTTTCAATTATTCCATGTATTTTTCCATAAATACGTCGACGGCTTCATTTACAGATGTCTTATCAGTAACGCATTGCCAGTCCATATCACACAGTTCCAATTCCATAGAGGCGTAATTTAGTTTACTTAAAAGTTGCCGACTATTTTTATTTATAGGCCTATGAAGCCTAATTCCCGTCATAGTCAAATCATGATCTGTGATCGTGGACTTGCATATAACTGATGTTGCCTGATATTTAGACGTTATATTGATGTGATCCAGGCAAGAGTTATCCCTAGTGGGCATAGTTACTGTAGGAATGAGGTCTAGTTCTGCCAGTGCACACAGATATTTTGCACAAGCTTCAGATTCGATGTCTGCGGAGATGTTAATGTTTATATCGCCTGCCATTAACACACATGGTGAGTGTTTAATGGAGGTTCGATGGTAACGAGGGAATTGATGAATGGTGTGATATTGTCGAAAGAAGGTGAGCGGTAAATTGCTAGAAGAGTGATGTCTCTATTAATTTTAATTTGCAAGCAGTTAGCGTCGAGTAAGTTCGGTTCAAGCACCTGTGGTGTAAAAGAGCTCTTAATATAGACTACCACCCCTCCTGCTCTGTTAATATACTTATGCGTACGAAAAGATAGATATCCGTCAATTTGTGGAATTACTGAATTTACATGGATCCAACATTCGGTCAGTACTATTATGTCGAAAGTGACATTTAATCTTTGCAGGACTATGAGAAACTGATTGAAATTTTGTTGAATACTGCGTATATTTAAATTAAGCACTTTGAGGTTGTAGTAATTTGATATGTGTGATTTACATCTTTCAGGAAGATCTACAATGTGGCAGGGAATGTTATTTAAGTCCAGCTCCTTTAAAATATCTAGATTAGCCATTTTCATGCAGGTGATCATGCACGAAAAGTTTTCTTATGTGGGAGCTGGATGTCTGCCAGGTTTTGTAGGAATTCCTTGATGTAACCGTTGTGTGATGTGTTGAATGTTGTGTGTTAGTTGTAATGATTATGTGCGTGTCCAAGAAAATAAAAACTAAACTAGTGATTCGCAATATAATAGGATGTGAACTGAGAAAACTGGACTTTTTTAGACATTTTGAGCTATCAGAATGACGTTGGTGACTTTTCAATGCTGGTTTTCTGTAAAATCCTTTGAATGTCATCATGCCTGTTAATGGTAAATGTTTCTTCACCTCTTCCCTCACGTCTTTTAACAAAGATGGCTCCGTTCTTAGTCCAGCAGTACTTGAAACCTGCTTTTTTAAACTCAATTCTGCAGGTCCGAAATAACAGCCTGTTCGCTTGTGTAAGTCTTTCATTTATGTACAGATTTCTTTCTGGTTCATCAGTATTGCTTACGGCTTTAGATGTTAGGTGTCGGGCTTTACCTGCTTTGAGGAACTTGTCACGTGTGGGACGACGGTTAAATCGCACTACCAGAGGACGGGGCAGATCAGTGAGTTTGGAACGAGCCGGTCCCACTCTGTTAACGAAATCAACATCAGACTCATCGAGTGTTATTCCAGCCGCCTCAGCTACCCTCGCCAAGATGTAGCTGGTGTTTTCATTAGCAGCCTCAGCGAGTCCTTGTATTTCAATGTCGTTTCTGAGCATGCTCTGTGATTGGCTATTAAGTTTATCTTGCAGAGTTTCTACCTCATTTTTCAGATCCCGCATGCAATCCATTTCTCGCTCCACTGATAGCAGTCGTGTTTCTTGTGCAGTCATCTTGGTGGTTATATCATCTAGCCTTTCTTCACATTTTATGAGCGCACCCGTCACCACCCCAAGTTCCGATCTCATGGACAATACTTCTGCACGTAGAAATCGAATTTCCTGTGTAAGGTCCAAGAGCGATCCCACAGCGTCCACGGAAGCGCCCACAGAGTCCGGCGACGGGTCCCACGCAAGTACTGGTGCGCTCGAAGCGTCCGCCGACGTGCACGCAGTATCAGAGGATGTGCCGCCGTTTGGGCTTGTGTTTCTTGATCGATGTTTCCTGAAGGTAACATTCTCTGCAGGGCGTATCGGTGTTGCCGAGTTGTCCCCCACTCTTTTGATTGCATTTTTACAATCCGGACAAATCCAAGTTTCGTTAGGTTCTGAGATTTTGTAGTTGACACAAAGATGGTGAATTATTTAGCAAACCGAATTCTACGCGAGCGAAGCTACGGGCGACCTCTATAAAGTATCATCATCATGATTTCAGCCAATAGACGTCAGCTGCTGGACATTGGCCTCCCCCAAGGACTCTCCACGCAGATCGGTCCTGCGCCGCCCGCATAAAATCGAATTCCCGGGATCTTCAACAGATCGTCCATCCACATTGTGGGGGACCTCCCACGGCTGCGACTTCCTGTAAGTAGCCTCCACTCGAGGACCTTTTCGCCTCAACGGCCGTCTCTTCTCCTCGCTATGTGACCTAAAGTATATATATCCTTTTTTATCGATTACATCCCGAAAACCTCATGAGAGGTATCGTGAATAATAATAAAAAATGACGGTATAAATTATCCTACCAAATATTTTTTGTTTTATCTTGTTTTAAAATTCCACTTTTAGGTATACTATGTACTTAATTAGTCAATCTTCATAAGCAATAGTCCTGGTCATCCCTAGAGAGGTCCGGTAGAACAGCTAATTTGACAGACAGCGGACGTTCACATCTCTCTCCGACTAATTACATTGAATGATGGCTTCGGTGTTTATTATTCTCTAGGGTGTGACGACATTGGATTCATCTATAGTAGGAAATAATTCAAACAAGTCTATGTAATGTTGTTATGAAATGTTTGAATAACCTCTGTCTCTAGAATACTTAAATAGACAAGGCTTTTATGTAAACTGGTAGTGTCGGAAAAAAATGCTCGGAGTTGGAGAAAGGTTCCGCACTAAGGTGTCAATACTCCAGGAACTCGACATCACAAAGCGTCTATCAACCATAGTACAGACAGACAGATCGATATATCAGCTGGTCGTTCAGGGGAAGGTAGAGGGATCACGCAGCAGATCACCGATGCCATGGACTAATCAAATTAAATCCGCTTTAGGAAACCCCGTATCGGACTGTGCCAGACAGTCTGTGAACAGCAGAAGGAAATGGCGAGATATCGCGAGGTAGGTTGTGTCCGCCTCTATCACCAAGAAGGCCGCCTCAACGTGACCACAACCGCTCTGACAAGAGCATAGCGACAGAGGAGAGAAATATGTTGACTAAAAAGACAAAATATTTTATAAAAAAACCAATGAGGAAATTACATTTTATTGCTGATTTGGATGTGCATTCTAATAAAATTAAACAATTCTTTTCATTTAATTGTTATTCAATTTATGTAATATTAATAACTGGCAAAACATAGAGGACACATTATTATTTAAGAACAATTGTATTTTTGACTAATAAATTATCTTTATCTTTAGTTTATATTACTTTTTAAACAAAGTTTTTAAATAAAATTACTAAGAATCGGATCTCAAAGTTTTAGTACCTTTATTAGACCCTTGCTCCACCATTGACTTCTCAAGCCTTCTCAAGAGACAATACCAGTCTGACATTGAGCTATCTACGTCCCAAGTATTTAACTTAAGCCAATCGAGCATCCCTAACTGTAATGACGGCCAAATTGAAAAGACCGGGGTAGAAATGAGCTTACAAGTTAGGTTGACAAAAAATGTATCGATATTTTTATCGACTCTGCATAAATCAACCTAAAAATCTGCGTAAACAAAAGCGTATCCTCTTTAAAAGGCCATTGGGCAGTGGTAATCGCTTACCAACATGTGGTTCATCTGCTCGACTGTTCATTATCTCAAAAAACCATCCATCAATTCAATATAATGTTGTAATGGGTATGAGGGAGGTGGTATTAAACCCGCCGTGAGTCCTAATAAGTGTTAAATTCAAAGAAACAATTAATAAAGACGGGAATTAACACGATATTTATTCTGTGATACAACATTACCTACCTACCTACCTAGTACCTACCTACCTAGATCTACCTAGTAGATACCTAGTATTAAGTTTTCTTACTGTACTTTGAGTGCAATAAAAGTATATTCATTCATTCATTAATTCATTATGTACCTACTCACATATTTTGCTCGTCGTTTCGACTACGTTATGGTACGCCGTAGTCACGAGCGGACCCGTCCGTCCGTGACCACGGCTGCTGTAACGTGGTGTAACGTAGATTTATTATAGTTATAATGCAACGCGAAAATCTAAAAAACTAAATTCAAAGCAATCAATCAAAATAAAATATCGATGCCACACTATCATTGTGCCAAATATTATTATTATACAATAGAAATTTATTCGTTTTAATGTTCAAGCCCGAATAAGTATCATACATTCTATTTGCAAGTTTAACTAACAAAGTAACGAAAAGGAAAACAGCTGTTCCGTGTCACATAGAACACTCATTCCGCATTAATATGGAACAACTGATTCTCTCTTAACTGGTGATGTTAATTTGTTTTAACAATTGCTTGATTATGTACAGTAATTTTGTATCGTATATACATACGCAATAAACAAGCAATTTTTATAATCATCCTCAGCCTGATGCTGTTCATTGCTAGACATAGGTCTCTCCAAATATTGGGCACTTTGATTGTTCCTCGGCTATCGCAATCCAGATCCTACTAACTATTTGGCGCAAACACTTCACCTGGCCTATGGTACCACTCTACACTAGATTTAATTATATTGATAACCTTGGATTTTTGCAACAACAAGTTTTTTTTCATCGACGATGTTATTTTGACATCACTATTGACATGTTCTAATAGCTTTTCGATGCAATGCTATTGTTTTAAATTGTCCAACCGCGAAATTGATACTTACTATTTCATTACGGCAATTGTTTCTCCTGGGAGTATTATTGTTATTTAAAGTGAACCTTCTCGTTATGATAATAAGAACCCTAATTTATTACAATAAGGCGGTAAACCCTCTCTTTATGCTTTTGAATGGACGATAAAGGAAGCGAGATGAGGAGGAAAACTCGAAATTTTCACAAGGAAATTTAGCGGTTTATAATTCTTTTTTTATTATTAATTTTATTTTTTAATATCTTCTTGGTTGGATTTTAGCTAACAGTAGCCAGTTTTACGGATTAGCCAAATTGAAACAAAAAAGTGGACGATCCATATCGTATATATAATTTATTCATTAATAATTGAAAATGGGTAATAATATTAGCCGTGTGGTCTCCGGCAGAGTAGAATAGGCCACCCTCACTCTTACCGAGGTGTCGTAAAAGGCGACTAAGGTAAAGCTACTGGCATGATCATCAGCACCCATAGAAGGAAAACTCTGCATTTATATCAAAACCCTCGCCAACCCGTCTGCCAAAAATGGTGAGTATGGCAATTACCCCTCACGTGACTGAGGGAGGCCCGTGCTCCAGCAGTGGGGACTTAAATGGGCTGATGATGATGATGATGAATATTAATTCAATAAAAAATAAATTCAATGTTACAGTTTATCCGATAAGAAGTCATTTATATAATAACTACTTATGCAAGTGCTTCTTTGATGGGATGAAAACTTCATAACTATTAATTTTACAATCTAGAATGTTAAAGGCCATACAAATCAGTTTATCAATGATCATCATCATCATCTTACCGTTTAGTCCCGGTTGCGTCCCAAGCTGTCGCTTAGAAGCCCGGGGTCCGCTTTTACTACGTCGACTCTTCCACTTCGCGCGGTCTTGTGTATCCGTAGTGGTCAGTTCATTAGCACGCATGTCATGTCACGCATGCATGCATGCATCGTAAGGCTACGATGTCGAGTCACACCTTTTTAGGTCTACCCCTTTCTGGCGGGACCCAGTAGTGGTGCCATGGCCAGACATTTTTTTTCCACGTAGCTGTTCGGTTTTCGCAGGACGTGACCGTACCAACGTAGGCGACTCTCCAGCAGTTTGTCTGCTATGTCACGAGGTATTTTCTATGAACAATACAGTAGAGTATAATGAGCGGATTCAGTCTGCTCGTGACCACGCCTGCTGTAACGTAGCCGAAACGTCGAGCCAAATATGTGAGTACACAATGTTGTTTCACATAATAAATATCGTGTTAATCTCCGTATTGATACATTATGGTTATAATGCAACGCGAAAATCTAAAAAACAAATATAATACAGTAGAGTGATGTGTGCTTAAGGTGACGGGTAGGGCACACTAGCGACGCCAATCGATTTTAATTTTTAGCTACTAAACCGGATCTATTTTAAAAAATTCGGGGTTAAGCGACCATTTTTATCGTGAATCAATTTTTCGCGTACGAAAACGGACTCAACATTTGTGCATGGTTATTTAATAAATAGTATAAGTATTTGCCGAGAGGTTGTAACCCAGAAATTGTTTAAAATAGATCCGGTTTAGTAGCTAAAAATTAAAATCGATTGGCGTCGCTAGTGTGCCCTACCCTTCATCATTAGCCCATTTAAGTCCCTACTGCTGGGGCATGGGCCTCCCTCAATCACATGAGGGGTAATTGCCATACTCACCACGCTTGGCAGACGGGTTGGCGAGGGTTTTGATATAAATGCAGAGTTTTCCTTCTATGGGTGCTGATGATCATGCCAGTAGCTTTACCTTAGTCGCCTTTTACGACACCTCGGTAAGAGTGAGGGTGGCCTATTCTACTCTGCCGGGGACGACGTGGCTACCCGTCACCTTAACGGTAATTTTAAGACATAAAACAGGGTATGATGTGACATCAATTGTGATCTTTAATTTAAAAAGGGGTTAACACAGACAGTTGGTTCTACTTCCTTTAAGTGGTCTATAACTTCACTATGACTATGACTGCCTCGATGGCGCATTGGTGGGTCACACTTTTAAGCGACAGATACACTTGGGGTCCTGGGTTCTGGGTAGATGTTCTTTCAACTGAAATAACGAACACGATAGTAAGTAATATTTTTGTAAGTGCATGATTTTACGTAAGCTAACGATATCACCATCAATACTATAGGTATACACCTGCGCACACGTATTCTACGCAAGTGCCTTAGCATCCTTCATCTCGAACCTCATTACCATAATATCGGGTAGACAAGATTTAGGTCGAATATTCGCCCACTAGGCATACCTAAATTACTGCTAGTGGGACGTGCAGAGCCCTAAGTGTTGAAACAAGGATAAATACTGGTTTAGATAGTACGAACTGCTGTCTTTCTAGTAGGGAGGTACTTTGCCAGTCTCATCATCATCATCATTTCAGCCAATAGACGTCTACTGCTGGACACAGGTCTTCCCCATTGTTTTCCACAATGGTCCTGTGCCATCCGCATCCAATGGATTCCCGCGAATTTTCTCTTCTCATCATCATTTAGCGAGGAGAACAGACGGCCGTTGGGGCGGAAACGTCCTCGAGTGGAGGCCACGTACAGCAAGAACATTGGGGGAGACCTATGTCCAGCAGTGAACGTCTATTGGCTTCCTCTTCTAGTATCAGCCTATAATCTGTCCATCTGCAGGGCAAAGGCCTCCATCATAGAAATCAAGTCATCGGTACATGGATGGGATTAGGCTCAATCACCACGCTTGCCAAATGCGGATTGGTGATCACAAACCCAACTTGGCGGAACAAACGGATTGGTGATCACAAGTCCGAAAAATTCTAAACATCGACCGGGTCGATCGAAAAGTATTTCGATCGACCCGGCCCTGTGCTTAAACGACTAGACCAACAGGGCGTTCTAAATTATTTTTACAGGCCTACAGGACCTTCCCTAGCGTGAACATTTAGAAATGATGAGATCCATAGGAGAACTAAGGTCACAGACATAGCCCAAAGGATTTCATGCCTCAATTGGCAATGGGGAGGGCACATAGCGAGGAGAACCGAAAGCCGTTGGGTCGGAAAGGTCCTCGAGTGGTGGCTTCGTACAGGAAGAGGCAGCCGTGGCAGCAGCACATAGTGGCAGGCCCCCCACAAAATTGACGGACTATCTGGTACGCTTGTCTACTCGTACGAAAATATCCTACTATCCAACTCACACGTACAAATTAGATAGATAGATACTCTTTATTGCACAACATACAAAACATAAAAGCTAGGTATACAGAGATACAATGTACAATTTAGGCGGCCTTATTGCTGGGAGCGATCTCTACCAGAAACATTCAGGTAAAGGACATTAGATAAAAGTGGGGAGGGTGGTGCAATCCTTTTGATTTTAAAAATTGATTAACTTTAATTGAATTAGTCGTCATTAATGACGTCACATAAGTGACGTTCACAAAGTGCTACTTTCCGACTTGCACGTGCGAGTTACTCGTGTTTTATTTTCTGATATCCGAAGTCGGGTGAAAACCGATTATAAAAGATGGCATCTACTACAACCTGTGCGGATAAAGAATGGGATCAGAAATGGCGGCGCATCTATTCACTTCTCACTCGCACTCTATTTGCGTCTATACTCGCACCCCACGAGTGCGAGTATAGACGCAAATAGTGTGCGAGCGAGAAGTGAATAGATGCGCCGCCATATATGATCCCATTCTTTATCCGCACATTTTGTACAGAACCAAAAGTGGATGAAGGTCGTCATTAATGAATAATAAGAATATTTCGACTTTGATAATGATTTCATAATAATCTACTGAGTAAAGAATTAGGTAGTTGCAGTTGATCATATTTAATTTAAAGAAGCACTGTGCAGTGTTTTACTGCGTGAGTGAGGGTACTGGAGGTCCAATCCGGGAGAAAGGGGAGTTTAAATGTTGACAGCGCACTTGTGACACTGGTGTTGAGGGTGTCCATGGGCGGCAGCAATCGCTTACCATCAGGTGATTCGTCTGCTGCCGCCTTTAACATAAAAAAAATCAATGGCAAAACGCTTACATTACACCAAATACACAGTAAAAAGGAATATGGTTCGCATACAAAATACTAAAGTAAAGCAGATTTAAATTAAGATTTATGATACCTCTAAGTATCTGTTTAGTCAGCATATTTTATTTAACATTAATATAATTAAAATAGCTGAACTTTATAAGAAAAGATAAAATATGAATTGTAATAAAGTGTACTGAATTTATTAAAATAGCAAACAAAATAATGAAGTTTATTGTGTCAAATAAAAAAGACCAAGTAAAATTCAATGTTATTTTCAAGTTTCGAAGCGTCGAATCGAATACAAGCTGCCAGTTCAAAAAAGAGTAAGCTGAATGGAACGTCGGTTGAAGAGAATAAAAAGTTCTCTTTTCAAATGTGAAAAATGTATCGCGCACTTTTTAACGTATTTCTGTCTACATCCAACCGCGTTGTTTACAAGTCGGATATTTTTTGAAGTGTGCCTATCAGTTATATACAAAATCGAGAATTTTAATTAAAAATCATGCACATTTACCGGTTCGGTAATCACTTGTATTTTCTTAAATAATAAGAAATGAAATGCCTGCTTACCTTTTAACCCCCCTGCCCCTGGATTGGGCCTCCTCCGGTACGCACTCACGCAGCGAAACACGTCTATGCTGTAGTGAAAAGAAAATTGACTTCTTTTTTAAAACGCCCACGTGTGCTTTGCTTAGAATGAATGCAAACGGGGGAAATGAAAGCATTGTTTTGTAATGTACGTACAAAGACTTGTCGGTTGTTTGTGATTACGGTTGTTGCTTTGAAATACGTTTGTTATAAACAATAAATTTCAAGCTGTTATTAATTTTTGACATTTACTTTGACATATACAAATTTTATTGACATTATTTTAATTTTATTACGTAGTTGCTGTGAACAGAATCTCCCTCATAATATTGTGCTGTATATGTGTTTGATTGTATACGTTTTGTTTTGTTTTCGATGGTGTAATTCTCAATTTAAATTTAAAAAATCATTAAGTGTAAAATTTCTTTACACTGGTCAATATCTAATTTAAAAAGTGTCTCTTTAATCACTCGACATTGGCAGAGTTAAATCCGTGTTCGCTGTGGGAAACACAGTAGCAGCCATGAAAAAAAATTAAAGTAGTTGCCGTGCGCCGCGCCGCGTATGTGCAGCCGCACGGTTGCCGCTCGCATACAGTGCGTTCACAAACTAAGTAGAAGATACTACATATCAGACAAGAATGTCCCATAGTGCTCCACTAGACCATTTTTAGAACGACTGAACGGAATCAGCATTGATTTTGACAGATTTGAATGAATTTTCATACAGCAATTCGTTCATTCAATGAACGAATGATTAGCAATGACCAAATTAATCGAGATAAAATATTCAGATTTTTTATAATGCCATTTAACAACTAAAATAAAATACAAGCTACTTATAACACGATTTAATATCAAAATATCACGAAACACACAATAGTATTCACTTTTGTTGCCTCATATACATCCCTTAGAAAAATAGTAATTTAGACTAGACCGCAGTTTATGACGGGAAATCCAGGACTGCGTGTGCCGCGCTGGGCTGCAGTGCAAGCATGCAAGTGGAAATCCTTGTAACATCTTCTTAGGTCCACAATCTTCGATATTCTATGCTTCGATAGGTGAAAAATATTGTTAGGTACCTACCAAGAATTTCATTGAGCGAACTTAGAACATATTATAAATATCTTTACGCTTCTGCACATTGTTTAGTTTTCTTTAACGTAATAACAAATGTCCACAACGTATATTTGCACTTAATTTACATATTTTTATAACAAAATTCAATAAATTTTTCTTCTTGACATAACTGCCATTTTGTTTTTCTGAGTGAATGAATGGTGGTGACAAGTAGGGATATTCCATATACATCGATGTATTGAAAACATCGATGTTTACAATGCGATACATCGAATAGATTCCGATGTTTTGAAAAGCTATCGTTATACTCAATGTATCATTGTTTTTTCATAAAACATTGAATCGATGATAACCGGTTTATGTCAAAATACTCAAGTTTATGTAAATGATATTTAAAACCAATATTAATATGTTTTTATATCCGAGGCTTTTTTTTTCAAAATAAATGGCTTTGTATACATATCCTCCAACCTATTACGGTTATGGCGGCCGATATCCACGATCAGCCACGTATGGAGGATATATTATAGTGCTCAAGTGAATGCGCAAATACAAGTGCACTCGCTATTCTCTTGCCCCCATATTCCGATGGGACACCAGTCTGACTCGACCTGAAAGAAGTCGGGTGCAGGATCAACGACATAACGTGCTTTCCGAGGCACGGGGGTACATTACCGACAACTTCCAGACTCTTCCAATTTTTTTTTTAATATTTTTTGGCACAAACAATCATTACAGTAACAAGTAATTAAATAATTAGTTATACATATTTTTAACAGATAACGAGTGCCGAAAGATATATTTATTTTAACATTAAATTAAAGTGTGCTTGTTACATGAACTACCTACAATAGTTGGTTCTTACAAATGTACTAGTACGAAATATGGAAAACAATAAAATCAAAACGAATAGTGTACAAAAATACTTTAAGGAATTTAAACTAAAACTAATAGAAGTTTAGCAAAGTACCAAACCCATTACCAAACCCCAAGAAATGCCTATCTTCCCTCAGTGTACGAGGGAAAACATGTACATCCCACAGTTCAGCAAACAAACATTTTAGTAAGTATATATATTATATATATATATATATATATATATCTAAGTGAAAAGAGAGAGATAAACGGATACATATATAAGTAATCTTAGCTTTATGTATTATAGAACAAAGAGAAGAAATGCGATAGTCATATGCTATATCTCACAGGTTATTAAAATCAGGTTACATTAGGAATATTTACTAAGATAAATTTTAAAAATTGATCTTTTAATACTATACAAGGAGCAATTAAAAAGATCGCGATTCAGAAATTCTTTGTTATATAAGTTAATTGATCGGAAAAGAAAACAATTCTATGTAAGTATATTTTTTTCGTAGAATAGGTGGTACGAATGTTTGAAATACACGTTGGGGGCGAACTGGGAGGCGGAATTTGCTTTTGAAGTTTATTTTAGCTAATAAAGAAGGACAATCGTTTACGGCGATCAAAGAGACTTAAGAACTCAAAAGAACTCAAGAGACTTAAAAACAAAATTATTGACCTATTGCGCAGCCGTCGCTTTATAGTGCGACCCAATAACCACTACGCCACCGAAGCAGTGAATGGGGGTGGGGTAGGGGGCGGTTGTAGTATACACAGATTCATAGAGACAACGAAGGAAGTTAGATCTATTATTTTATGAAAAATTAAAATCTTAACTATAATAAGATACTGGATTTAGCTTTTTTCATAACCTTCAAATACAAACATTTTCACTTTGAAATAATGACCTGTTTTGACACACTTTTTTTGACATGACTAGCTTTGCAATATACTTTAGACAAAGGACTCAATGTTTTCATCCGATACAACGAAAGACATCGATGTACAGTTTTGATGTATCGAATCGATAAAAATATCAATGTTTTTTCAAAGTGGACACCCCTAGTGACAAGTCAAAAAGCTCATCAATCATGAAATGAACCAATGAGATGATGGCTTTCAAACATTCATTCGAGATTCTGAACATCTACCTGAAAGATGATAGCATAGACAACGTGACTAATTTCTTTTCAAGAGGATTCAGAGCCATGAGTGCGTTACTTGCGTGCGAGCGGCGCAAGTAACGCGCAACTCGAACCTAAGATTCACGCGCGCATCTCGCGAACAGCTCGTGACCGGCTCGCTAGCTGCGCATTCGGGGCGCTTTCGTGAGATGTGGGCGTAAAGTAATGTCATTTCGATTTTATCTGACACATGATGGACGCAAGTTATTTTATTCGGTTTTAAGATTTAGAAACGTTAAACAAATATAAGTAAGCAAATAATGGTTATTAGAGTTGTCACACACTCGCATTAGGTAAACCCTGTTAGTGTAAGAAATTATAAATAAATAAATAAACTTTCATATCCCTTACAGGACGCTTCGTTTCCAGCGCTCTTTTTTCTCACGCTCGTGCAAACTCTGGATTGAGCTTCCAGCCGCGGTGTTCCCTGATCGCTATGACATGTCCTGTTTTAAACGAGTTTTGAAAAGAGTTGTTCTTTCACGGTAGGAAGCGGCATGACTGTGCTCCGGCATTGTTGATGTCTGATGAGCAGCGGTTACCGTTTACCGTCAGATGGACCTCAAGGTCGTCTGCCTATTTTAAGCAATAAAAAACAAAAAAAATCTGTTGATGGTGCCACTGAACCGTAAAAAGACTCTTAATTTACGCGTCTCTGTAACAGTTTTATATAGGAACTAAGATACGTTTAGAATTAAATTCTCAACAATTGTAAGTATCCACAGTTTCTAAAACTGTTCAAATTAGCGGTTGAAATACGCACATAGGTAGATTAAAAAAAAACACCAACAGTTATTCTATTCAGAATACGCACGTTCTCATCCCCTGACCTACTATTATCAACATCATCCCAGTGTGTAATTCCTGGTTGTGTCCAGTTGTCGCTCCGAAGCCCGAAGTATGGTTAACCATAATTCAGGCATCTGGTAATTACAATGAAGCTACTGCTGTCTGATCTTCACAATTCTCAACAAGTCAACCAGAACAAATGAATTATAAATTACCATCTCTCGTAAAATGCTACTGTACCATTAGAGTCTACCAACCTTTTACCCTTAACAGCATTCTGGATTTATACCTGAATATATTTGAATATTCAAACATGTAATTTAACCACACACACAGCCCCTTTGAGGACCGTAACGATCAAATAATCAAAGTTAAATCAAATTGGTTTTGTAGAAACGGTTGAATTGAAATTCGATAGCCTATAGAATAAGTAAAATTTTACGTGTAGTAAGAGCTCTTTTATGGATCAGTGGCGCCGCCACCAATTTTTTATTGATTGTTACGAAATTAAGACTATAAATGAAAAAAACATCAATACTTTTTACATAAAGGTCTTTTTGTATAATGTGTCTGTCTGTTTGTATTAGTCTGGGAGTTTTCTGTATATTTATGTATGTATTTACAATAAAAAAGTATCAAACGTATATATTTGTAATCCACTGTTGATTCTGATATCCGTAACCCAGGTGCTTGAGCTACCTATCTCGGCGTTAAATCAATGTATATGATGTTGGGAAATATTTATTTATAATAAATAATTTTAAATAAGGATTTGGGGTTATTCAAGTTTATTTTCACACGACATGCATGTCACAATCATCTTTAGAAAGCTTAATAAAAAGTTGCTACTATAAATTTAAATCTTCCTAGAGATGATTGTAACATGAATAGGGGGGTTTCAGATCAGCCTCGATGTAAGGCATCTAAGAAAAAAATGTTGATCACTGAAAACGGCTCCACACCAGAAGAATGCAATGACCGAATGTGCAGCTCGTGAGCTACACGCGTGCCGTTCGTAAGCTGCATGCGTGCCGCTCGCATACAGCGCGCTACTTGCGCGTGATAGATTGTTCGTATTATTTCCACAAAATATAAAGTACATAATGTGTCAAAATATATAAACAAATGTATAAAAAATGATAATCTGACCTAATTTGTGATTAAATGAATCATATAATGGAGTTAGTTTATTATTTTGTAAATCTTAAATTAATTAGAGTTATTTTATATCAATTATTTGTTAAAAATATTAGATTTACTGTATTGATTACGTTAGATATATTAAGTAAATTAAAGCTATTAATTTATTGTTAAAAATGTATCAATTGATTTATTACTAAAAACGTTTGCAAGCCGCGTGACCTTGCCGACTTGTTTACACCCAGGTATAAAAAGACCGACGCTCGTTCGGTAGGGGCACTTGCCGTCTGAACGTCGGACAGAGCGGAGCTCTGCACGAACTCCCTGAGAAATTGTTAAAGCCAAGTGCTGTTATTTTGGAGTAAAGTTAAGTACAATTCTTGTTGGTAATTATCTTATACATATTATATATCTTCCACTTAAATAATGGCTTAATATAAAGATTGTATGTTTGACATATTATTCATTTTCAAACTAGCATATTGCTTTAGCTACTTGATTTATTAAAAACTATTAAATAACATTTATAAATTATGAATAAGTACATGGTTTAGTTAACCACCTTATATAATAAATACTAAATAAATGAATTGCTTGGACTATTGATTTCTTTTTATTTTTTTAAGACTCCCAATTGAGTTAAGCTATTATCAGAAGTGGGATATATATAAATAATATTTTAGCTGTGTATACATATATATTGAAGAACCCAATCACCCACATTCTATTTCTAAAATAACTTTAACGATTTATGCTTTTTTTCCTTGCTTGATTGCTTTTCATTCGGTCAGGGCACTCCCTGACAATGATGGCAAATAACGCAGAATTGCTTCTGATCTCATCATGTATTTGATAGGGGCACTCCCCTATAATACCGTGTGAGTAATGAAGTTATTTTAGATAGTAAAACTGAAGTCGCTTACAAAATTATGCTTACCAACCTATTTTGCTTTGCTTAGTTGCTTTTATTTGGTCAGGGCACTCCCTGATAATAAAAGCAAATGACGCAAAAAAAAAAATGGCTTGTGACCTAATTTAGTGTTCGGTCGGGGTACTCCTCGATAATACGACTTGGGTAATCAAGCCATTCTATATAATAATTTAATGTGGATCCCATACGCTGGTGCCGTTATTTGATCAGGGCACTCCTTGATAGTGACGGTGACCGTTGTTGAGGGAAAACTTTGATTCCTAGTAATATTTGGTCGGGGCACTCCCCGATAGTAGTACTGGGCTTACAGGTTTTTCTGATTATTTTATACAAATTAAAATTTAAGCATTGCTTATATTGTTTAGAAGTTACACATGGTCATAATTTGACATTTTGTTTTTTTAGATTAAACGACGGTGAGCCGTAATGGAACCGTCTATCGTGGAAGGCTTGTTGAAGGCCATTCGAGATGCTGTCAGTGGCCAACGCAATGATGATGTGGCGTTGCCACCGTTTGATCCCGACAAAAACGACAACGGTGCCGCTGGATGGTGTAGCTCCATCGACAAGATTGCAGCGGATCTCGGTTGGAGCAGTATAACCACTGTTGCTAAGGTAGGCAAGTCCTTGAAGGGATCCGCTCTTTTATGGTACGAAACCTGGGATCCAGAGGAAGGGAGATCATGGGGAGCTTTAAAACAGACTATCCAAGATCTTTACCCAGAGAAACGAAATCTAACTGATAAGTTGTCAAAAGCAGTATCGTATTCGTCAGATGCGGTAGATTCTTATTGCGAGTACGCAAGGGAAAAATTAAGACTTCTGAAAAACACAAAAGTTGCTTTTACAGAAGACCAATTGGTTGAACTTATTTGTGGAGGCATCACCGACATTAGTGTAAGGATGGCCTCTCATAATAGCAGGGTCAAAACCACCGCAGAGTTGATTTACCTGTTTAGTACATACGTTAAACAACCTAAAAAACGCGTTTTCGAGGGAAATGTGAAACAAGTAGATCGTCATTACAACCCACCACTCAAGCGATTCAAGCCAAACGACTTGCAAGAGAAGCGGTGTTTTACCTGTCATAAATTAGGGCATGTTAAAAGTCAATGTTTCAAAAATAGAAATTTGTCAGAAACTGTTTCTTCAACCATAAATTCTGCCGCGGGTTTTGATAGTAAGAATAATAATGTGATTCAGTGTACATTTTGCCATAAATTTGGGCATGACGAGTCTATTTGCTACTTCAAAAAGCGCTCCAGCACTAACTTGAATCCTGCTAAAACCGATGTTAATTGTCTAACTAAAAATAGTCTAAAATTGACAAAAGTCCTTATTAAAGATATCGCTTTAGATGTTCTTATTGATACTGGTGCTTTTTGTAGTGTAATGAAAGACTCTGTCGCCAGAAAAACTGGTTGTAAACTGGAGCCATGTTTTACTGTGCTCGAAGGGATAGGTAATGGAAAGCTTCAAATCTTTGCTAAAGTATCAGTACCGGTCAAGTTTGATGATGTTTGTTTAGAAATTGAATTTCATGTAGCTAAAGATAAAGATTTCTATTATGAATGTTTGATCGGGAGAAATGCTATCCAGCACCCAGATATAGCAGTAACTATGGACGTTAATGGTTGTAAACTGACTCGTACACGCCTACCTACTTGTGCTGAGGCCATTAGTCTAATTCAAGATAAGATGACCGTTGAAATTGAAAACCTATCTGAAGCCATTAACCACCTTGATTCTAATTTACAGGACAAAATAAATAAAATTTTTGAAAAATTTCCATCTGTTTTACCATCTTCTAATAACATAGGGTCAGTCAACACTGGAGAAATGGTTATACGTTTAAAAAAAGACGAAATTATAAATTATAGACCCTACCGTCTGGCCCCGGTTGAGAGAGAGAAGGTAAAGGAAATAACTGACGATTTGTTGAAAAAAAATATAATCCGTGAAAGTGATTCTACCTTTGCTAGTCCTATACTTCTGGTAAAAAAAAAAGATGGCAGTGACCGAATGTGCGTGGACTATAGAGCCCTGAACAAAATTATTGATAAAGAAAGATACCCTCTCCCTCTCATCGAGGACCAAATTGACAGGTTGGGAAATAGCAAATATTTCATATCCATAGATATGAAAAATGGCTTTCACCAAATACCCGTTGCTGAGGAATCCATTAAATACACAGCATTCGTGACTCCGGATGGTCATTTTGAATTTGTGAAAATGCCCTTTGGAATTTGCAACGGACCGTCCGTTTTTCAAAAAGCTATAAGTAAAGCAGTAAAACACTTAAATTTTTTATTGGTTTATATGGATGATTTATTAATACCATTTAATACTGAGGCTGAAGGGTTGCAATATTTAGAACTCACCTTGGAAGCTCTTAATAATGCTGGGTTCACTATCAACACAAAAAAGAGTAAATTTTTTGTTAGGGAAATAGAGTATTTAGGGAAACATATTTCAGAAGAAGGTGTAAGGCCGAGTGAAAGCAAGGTTTCAGCTCTCACTAACTCTTCAGTGCCAAGCAATGTAAAGGAAGTACGCCAGTTTATGGGACTGGCTAGTTACTTTAGAAAATTTATTCCGGACTTTGCGTCCCGTACAGCCTGTATCAGTAAACTCACAAAAAATAATTCAAAATGGGAATGGGGACCTGAACAAGATAGAGCTAGGGAATATGTCATAAAGCATTTAACATCTAAACCTTTATTGACTATATTTGACCCAAAACTACAAACCGAATTACACACGGATGCTAGTTCCCTCGGATACGGTGCAATTTTAATGCAAAAGGTAGGTAATCATACTAAAGTAGTCGCATATTACAGCAAACGAACCACCCCAACAGAGTCAATGTATTGTTCGTATGACCTAGAAACATTGGCCATTTATAATGCTCTCAAACATTTCAGGGTCTACTTATTAGGCATCAATTTTACCATCGTGACAGACTGTAACTCAATTAAGTCTACTATGTCGAAGAAAGATCTTTCCCCGCGAGTGGCCAGGTGGTGGACCTATATGCAGGATTTCCGGTTTAATATTTTGTATAAAAAGGGCAAGTTCGTGGGACATGCTGACTATTTAAGTCGTAACCCCGTAAAGCCTGTGCACTTTACACCTATGATTAATGTAATAAATGATCCATTGAATGCTAATCCACCATCGTGGCTCCAAATAAATAAATAAATAAATAAATAAATATTTCACAACATCACATACATTGATCTGACTCCGAGATAGGTAGCTCAAGCACCTGTATTACGGATATCAGAATCAACAGTGGGATTACAAATATATACATATAATACTTTTCTTTTGTAAATACATACTTTTAATACATAGCAAACACCCAAACCAATACAAACAAACATGTTTATGCACACAAATGTTTGTACTGTGCGGGGATCGAACCCGCAACCCTTGTATCAGAGGCAGCGTTCACTACCACTGTTCCAATCGGGTCGTCGAAATTGCTCAGCAAAATGACGTTGAGACCCAAGAACTTATAAATAAAGTTCAAATTGGAGATATTGATCCTAACCAATACGTAGTCATTAATAATTTACTTCATCATAAAACTGAACCAGACGCTATCCCTAAACTTTACATTCCAAGGGGTTATCGACTGAGCATATTGAGACTGTTTCACGATGACAATTGTCATGTTGGCTTTGATAAAACACTTAACAAAATCAAAGAAAACTTTTGGTTTCCTGGTTTAGCAGCATTTACTAAAAAGTATATTACACATTGCCTTATATGTACTTCTCGTAAGAGTCACTCAGGGCCAAAGCAAGGTTTGCTCCATCCCATTGAAAAATCTCTTCCCTTCCACACATTACACATGGACTGTACTGGACCTTTCAGTCAATCTGCTGAAGGCTATAAGCATGTTCTTATTATTATTGATGGTTTCACCAAGTTCTGTATCCTTAAACCTCTAAAAACTTTAAATGCTCAGGAAATGTTGTTTGTAATACGTGAAACTGTTACGTTGTTTGGCAGCCCATCATTGGTAATAACAGATAGGGGTACTAATTTCTCCTCTCGTCAAGTACAGTCATTATTTCATGAAATGCATATTGACCATCACATGATTTCAACGGGAACGCCACGTAGCAACGGGCAAGTTGAACGATATGTTGGTACAGTTATTAATATGCTAACCACCACGATACAAAATGTATCAGAATGGCCGAACCTCCTATGGAAAGTACAACAATCTCTTAATACCACCACCCAAAAAACCACTGGGTTTAGTCCCATTAGATTGTTAATTGGTAGAGAGGGCAATATATCATCCGTACAGGCTCGACTAGATGATGTTGTGGATGAGGCATTGCAGCCAGCCATTGATGTTCAAGCTGACCGTGCGCTGGCTCATCAACGACTCAGAAACATAGCGGAAAAATTCAAGGATCGTTTTGATAGTACCAGAAGAGATAATAAAACGTTTAATACTGGGGATATAGTTTATGTTAGTCAGGATCATAGACGCCATGATAAACTCAGCCCAAAATATAAAGGTCCCTATGAAATTTTAGAAATTATGCCAAACGACAGGTTTTCTCTAAGGGGACGAAACAATTTACGAGATATAGTTGTTGCAAAGGAAAAAATACGAATTTGGCCTGGCGAATGGGTAGAGCAAAACGAGTCTTTCGAAAATAGTTTATAATTGAAAAGTTGATGTACCGTGATAGATATAAACACTGTAGGTTAAGTATGTATACTAATATAAATAATGAGATGTAGGTACACTGAGATTAATTAAATATATAATTTATTAGGAATTAAAATTAAATATGATAATTATGTTTAGATGGTATTTTGGCGATTGAATGTGAATATATTGACACATTACGACAGAGGACGATGTAATATATTTTTGGCCGAAAATGTAACGCTGGTCTACCATGTCCCGATGTCAGTCTAAAGATTCATTGAGCAGCGGATGAATGACTGATATGACAAGGACAGAGGTAAAATAACAATTGCTGGTCAGCACTGCCCTGATGTTAGACTGAATGCACTAGCAGCAAGTGATAGGTCTAATATGTCAAAAGGCCAGATGCTTTGATATTTTCTGCTGGTCTACACTGCCCAGATGTTATTTTGAATGCACATGCAGCAGGTGATAGAATTAACATTGCAATGGCCAGTGTATTTAGTTATTAAATGTGGTTAATGAATTTCTGTACTTTGAGAACAAAGTACAATATCAGTATGGCCGTGATAGATTGTTCGTATTATTTCCACAAAATATAAAGTACATAATGTGTCAAAATATATAAACAAATGTATAAAAAATGATAATCTGACCTAATTTGTGATTAAATAAATCATATAATGGAGTTAGTTTATTATTTTGTAAATCTTAAATTAATTAGAGTTATTTTATATCAATTATTTGTTAAAAATATTAGATTTACTGTATTGATTACGTTAGATATATTAAGTAAATTAAAGCTATTAATTTATTGTTAAAAATGTATCAATTGATTTATTACTAAAAACGTTTGCAAGCCGCGTGACCTTGCCGACTTGTTTACACCCAGGTATAAAAAGACCGACGCTCGTTCGGTAGGGGCACTTGCCGTCTGAACGTCGGACAGAGCGGAGCTCTGCACGAACTCCCTGAGAAATTGTTAAAGCCAAGTGCTGTTATTTTGGAGTAAAGTTAAGTACAATTCTTGTTCGTAATTATCTTATACATATTATATATCTTCCACTTAAATAATGGCTTAATATAAAGATTGTATGTTTGACATATTATTCATTTTCAAACTAGCATATTGCTTTAGCTACTTGATTTATTAAAAACTATTAAATAACATTTATAAATTATGAATAAGTACATGGTTTAGTTAACCACCTTATATAATAAATACTAAATAAATGAATTGCTTGGACTATTGATTTCTTTTTATTTTTTTAAGACTCCCAATTGAGTTAAGCTATTACGCGCAAGCAGCGCAAGTAACGCGCAATACCAATACGAAGATAAAATGCACGCGTGCCGCTCGCGAGCAGCTCGTGACCGGCTCGCGAGCTGCGCATTTGTGACGCGTTCGTGAGATGTGGATGCACCCTTAAGAACATAATTTAACTTAACAATATGCCAACAACCCTACTACTCATAATTAGTTTTTCGGGTCGCCAGCTCTAAAGTATAAGCTCGTGCCAACATAAATATGTCTTCAAAGCCAAGTTGTTAAAATTAATTAACGTATCCCTGCGGTTTGGGAAAGCAAAAAACAAACTTTTCGAAACGTAAATTGAAAAAAACCCCGTGCATGTTAGTGAACTTGGCATTTTTATGTACTTACGCATTTGAAAGTATGATTAAATTATGCATTCAAATTAATTTTGTCCAGATATATTTAGGGGAGGACTTAAAAATATGACGTCAATTTAAATAGAACTGAAGAGTCTTTATTAGGAGTGCTTACTAGCGCCATCTGATTTATTGTGATACTTGATCGATCGATCTTGGAACAATGAAATCAATTGAAATTAAGTAAATCAAAAAAATATTTATGAAAATATTTGCGTAGTCTTGGTGATAAAATATAATATAAGTAAAATTAGATGTTGCCTCAATTTCTTTTTGGCTACTAAGTTTTTAATAAACAATAGTATTAACAGCTGAGCTAAATAAAGTAATTACACTGTGAACCGTTTCCGTTAAGGTGATGTGTAGGGCACACTAGCGACGCCAATCGATTTTAATTTCTAGCTACTAAACCAAGTTCATTTTTAACAATTTCGGGGTTGCTGCCTCTAGGCAAACACTTATACTATTTATTAAATAACCATGCAAGAATGTTGGGTCCAAAGCGTACGCGAAACATTGAGTCACGCCAAAAGTGGCCGCTTTTGGCGGTAATTCAAATTTCGAGTACAAAAGCAGACCCAAAAGTTAAGTATAAGTATTTTAATAAATGATATAAGTGCTTTCCGAGAGGTTGCAACCCCGAAATTGTTTAATTTAGATCTGCTTTAGTAGGTAAAAATTAAAATCGATTGGCGTCGCAAGTATGCCCCACCCGTCACCTAATGAATTTGAATCCAACAATGCGAGGTAGCTGTTAACTAGCTGCAAATAAACAAGAAGCATTAATCAGGCGACAGGGGGCACATTACCGTGCTCGCATAACTCAACACTGAGACAAATATGTAACCTTACGCGCCGGAAAGAGTTAGCATAAATTACTTATGTGACAATTACACAGCTAGTGTTGAATGTAAATAAATATAATAATAATGAATAAATTAATATTTCACAACATCACATACATTAATCTGACTCCGAGATAGGTAACTCAAGCACCTGAGTTACGGATATCAGAATCAACAGCGGAATTACAAATATATACATATAATACTTTTTTTTTGTAAATACATACTTATAATACATACAAACACCCAGACCAATACAAACAGACCTGTTCATGCGCACTAATGTTTGTACTGTGCGGGGATCGAACCCGCAACCCTTGGACCCAAGGGAGTGTTTACTACCATTGTTCCAAACGGGTAGCTGTAAGGAACTTCTGGAATTAAATATTTATTTAAATGCATTCATTTATGCTAAATAATTAGCCGCTTTAGAAGTGAGACAATAAAAAGCATGAAAAAAAAAATCTACAATGATAAAGGACAATACGACAAAAAAAATATTAGATAGATAGATAAATCATTTATTTGCATCATGAAACACACATAATAACAGATTACAAAATTAAAAAATTAAAACAAGAAAACTACTTAATACAACATATTTAAAAATTACAATAGATAGATAGTTGCCATGTGCGAGTGAAAAAGTTAGCGTTTTGTGTGTCGCTGTGATGCAAAATGGCGATAGCTCGGCAATTTAGCATTTTCATACGCTTTTCGAATATAGAATGAAAAAAAATATAATGATAAATATGTGTTTTTATTTTAATATTATTTTTTTGAATGGTTAATTAATATGCCGGAAGTGACGTAATCCTGAGGCTCAACACATTGTGATGTCGGTGTTAAGTATATGACCAATAAACAGTTTAGTTAGGCGACTATCGGCCGCACTCAGAGACGTCATTAAAACTAATATTCCTTAACTTTAGTATCGGTAGTCTTTATCCGTATCAAAATAAGGGTCAATATTTTTTCTTAAGTAGCCAACTAAGTTAACCAACGACTCTGAGTGTGGCAGTTTAAGTTACTTACTGTCAAATGTCAATGTTTTTTTTCTTGATGTTTGACGTTTGGTTTTTTATGCTAGAGGCGACAAACGAACAATTGAGTCACCTGATGGAAAGTAATCATCGCCGCCCATCCGCTAAATCAGAGAGATCGCTAATGTGTTGCCGGCTTTTTATAAAGGAGTACGCACTTCTCTTGAAGGTCCCTAAGTAGTACCCGTCGGTTTATTGGATTACCTTTTTTTTTAAATCAACGTGAGCAAAACAAAAAAAGGAGGATTTTTACATTTTATAATTTTATCTTCATAAATATCTGTTTTAAAATTCTGAAATAATTTTTCTTAACCCTTAATTGGACAATGGTAAAATAGTTACCACCAGATTTTGAACTTTATGTGTCATGGCATAGGAGCGAAAACCAATGAAATTCTTCACTGACTCATATCCGATTAAGGGAAGTCTAATCTAGAAATGGTATTTTTCATTCGCTAAATAATTATTTGACGTATTTGTACATTGCTTTGGGATTGGGCACCGACTTCGGTAACACCTTTTTTTGAGTGTACTGTTATGTCAAAAATATTATTTTAAACTTTTTAGTTCATGGTATTTGAAGGCGGTTTTTTTTTCCTAGAATTGTTTTTTTGTATTAGCAAATAAAATCCCTGGAAGGCGAAATTTAAGAACAAGTCTCTCTGATTGCGTGGATGTTTATGGGCAGCGAAGATTACTTTCCATCCGGTGACTAGCTTTCTCGTTTGTCGCCTATAGCATAAAAAAGTATAAGGAATTATTGCGTCTACAATCATCATTATCTTCACATTAAGCTTGATTGTTTTTCAGACAAGTCGTTAATAGAATCATTAATTGGCAAAACTGTTCAGTTTATTATTTTTTAAGGTTAAGGTGATGGGTAGGGCACACACTAGCGACGCCAATTGATTTAAATTGTTAGTTACTAAGCCGGATCAAACTTTAACAAAATTGGCCCCCAGCCAAAGCACATAAACAATTGAATGATTGTGCACTACTTAATTTATTTATTTATTCTTTATTGCACAAGAAAATAAAGTACAATTGGCGGACTTGCTATACAGCATTCTCTACCAGTCAACCATTAGGCGATGCAGAATTATGTATGACGGCTAAATAAATTTATATCCATAAACATACATAATTGGTCTGCTTTGCATTCGAACAATGAATTAACGCCAAAACCGGCCACTTAAATGGCGTCAAACCAAATTTTGAGTGCAAAAGTTAAGTATAAGTATCAAATAGTAGTCTGCTCGGAGTGAAGTAAACAGACCGCATACGCAACACTATTCTGCGCTCCAGAACTCGAATAACGGACGTCTCACGAAAAGCAGCTCAGCTAAAATGGGATTGGGCTGGTCACGTCTGCCGCATGCCGGATAATTTTGGGCGAAAGTCACCACAGAATGGATGCCCAAAAATAAGAAGAGACCAAGCGGCAGGCCGAGAAAACGATGGAGGGACGATCTCGATGCCCACCTAAAGGATTGGACGTCTGCGGCTCGTGACCGAAAACGTTGGAAAGAGGGTAGGGAGGCCTTTGCCCTGCAGTGGGACAGTACAGGCTAACAATAATAATAATAATTAAATAAATAGTGTACGTGCTCAACGAGAGGCTAAAGCTTCAAAATTGTAAAAAAAGATCCCGTATAGTTATATCAATTATAGTCGTCGCTAGATTGCCCTACCCTCACTTAAGAGATGTATTTACTATATTGTGAAAAGGATTTTACAATATAGTAAAAATACTCCACCAAATCACCCACCCTCTTTCTTCTGTACATTAATGATTTTTGTTTATGTCATAGGTGGCAGACGAACAGACGGATCACTTGATGGTAAGCGATTGCCGCCGCCCATGGACTTCCGCGACACCAGTGGAGTCACAAGTGCGCTGTCGACCTAATCTCTATATCCTTTATATTCACACGCAACGAAACACAGCCCAGTACTGCTTCACGCCGGTTTTCTGTGAGGCGGTGGTGTCACTCCGGTCAAGCCGACCCATTCATGCCGAAGCGTTGCTCTCCCACGGTGTCCGAATGTTTTCCCTCACCGCCGAGCTAATGATAGATATAAGTACAGAGATAAGAAAAATCTAGAGATGGTAGAGATGCATGTTTGGATTAGAACCATAGCCTTCGTCTGGAAGACATGTTTTAAACCACAGGGCTACCATCACTCGATATTTGAACCACTCTATTTAACAGGAAAGCACACGGCTCCTGAACAAATCCATTAGAGGCGAAATACTACTCCATTAAACGAATAAACCTAGCGGCGTAGGTTCGTTTATTTAAACTTTAAAACCGGCAGACTAGCCGTCAAACGTATACGGAACCATAACTTAAAGAATTCCAGTCGCTCACTGTTCTCACAAACTGAGTAAATGTATGAATGACTGAGTAAATGATAGAACAGAGCGAATGAGTGAGTGAGTATCTTTTTAACTAATTGACGACCCGTTTGGAACAGTGGTAGTGAACGCTGCCTCTGGTGCAAGGGTTGCGGGTTCGATCCCCGCACAGTAAACTTGTGTGCATGAACACATCTGTTTGTATTGGTCTGGGCTTTATCTTTGTATTATAAGTATTTATTTACAAAAGAAAAATATTATATGTATGTACTTGTAATCCCACTGTTGATTCTGATATCCGTAACACAGGTGCTTGAGCTACCTATCTCGGAGTCAGATCAGTGTATGTGATGTTGTGAAATATTTAAAAAGTTTTTTTAAAGTTCTATAGATATAAATAAATAACTGACTGTCTTTAGCACATCATTCACCGGACCATTAAGTATGTAGCTTAAGTTCTTATGTATTTTTTGCGTTATAGGTGACAAACAAGCAGACCGATCACCTGATTGTATACGATAGCAATACTGGTGAAGTCTTTTCCCCGAATCGGACTTCATACAAACTTGGCGTAACATAAATTTCTTCACGCCGGTTTTCTGTGTTGCTTTGGAATCACTTCGGTCGAGCAGGCCTATTCGTGTCAAAGTGTGACTCTCCCATGGGCAAACATCAGGCTACAACTCATACATTAGTCTGCCAAGTAAGTAAGTATCTTAAGCTCTTGTATTGTGTATATATCTTATTAGCTACCTAACTAGAGCACCCGCAAAGACTCGCGGCAGACGATAGAGTATTATATTAATTAATTATGAAAGAAATATGAAGCCGACTGCCACGAGTCTTTAACTCAAGTATAACAGTTACTTCCTTTTAAATCTACTGACCATTATGATCAATTTAACTGTCTTAGATCGTTGCTTAGTAACGAATAAAATACTCTACCTTCTGCCGCAAGTCATTGCGGGCAGTATAGTATACTGCGCTGAAGGTCCAGCGAAGGTCAGTTCAAATTCAATTCGAGACAAGCTTCGCGGTTTCTCGGACCTCTCGCTATCTCTGTCGCGCCACCGCGACCCTTCCGTGCGAGTAGAAACAGCTAGATGGCTGTTTGAATACGAAAAATGATGAATAAATCTGGATTATTTGACGACCCGTTTGGATGAGTGGTAGTGAACGCTGCCTCTGGTGCAAGGGTTGCAGGTTTGATCCTCGCACTGTACAAACATTTGTGTGCATAAGCATATCTGTTTGTATTGGGTTGGGTGTTTTCTATATATTATAAGTATGTATTTACAAAAGAATAGTATTATATGTATATATTTGTAATCCGTAACACAGGTGCTTGAGCTACCTATCTCGGAGTTGGATCAATGTATGTGATAGTGTCAAATATTATTATATTATTATCATCATCATCCACTAATAGAGAAGAATAGGCCACCCTCACTCTTACCGAGGTGTCGTATAAGGCGACTAAGGTAAAGCTGCTGGCATGATCATCAGCACCCAGAGAAGGAAAACTCTGCATTTATATCAAAACCCTCGCCAACCCGTCTGCCAAGCGTGGTGAGTATGGCAATTACCCCTCATGTGATTGAGGGAGGCCCGCGCCCCAGCAGTGGGGACTTAAATGGGCTGATGATGATGATGATGATCATCATCATCTGAAGGTTGTCTGGTAGAGATAAGACCGCCTGAATTGTACGTTGTATCTCTGTATATTTAGCTTTTAAGTTTTGTATGTTGTGCAATAAAGAGTATCTATCTTAGTTAGGAGCGGCTGAAAATCAGCGCTGACCTATGTCAGCATTAGCTGAGCCACTGCCTTTTGCTTTCCTTAGATTATTGTTAATATTTTAAAAACGAAGTATGTAAGGTAGATAAGTTTTAGTGTTACGGAAATACCTATGTACCCGTTTTGTTTTATGAGAAAGCAATAAACGTATTTTTATTTATTTATCTTTCCATATATTATATTTTGATTTTCATTGTGTATCTAGACAATAGAAGATGTTAAATTTACATACCTAATTATTTAAATTGTTGTGTTTTAATATAAAGCAAATTTTGCAGAAAATAGGTCACTAAGGTTGAGAAGATTACTAATTGTAATATATTTTTAAGAGCAAGCGTTAACCGAGACATAGATAACTTTCTTAATCCGAGTAACAGCAATAAAAATTCGAGATATCCTCAAATTGAAAACTATCTTAGTATAACGTTTGTATGGGAAATACGTTGTTTGCCAACCTCCTAAACTTTAAGACCGTTAGACTAAACAGCGTCTATGATATACTTATGGTTAGGTGAAAATCTAGATTCCAGAGAGTATTGAGGCAGTTTAGAGGTCCGCTCACGTAGCCGTCATAGATCCCTCCTTGGATCCAGCGAGCCATAGATTTAAGTCCGCCGTTTTAAAATGAGGTCTTGATCTGGTATCTACATACTATTAGTTTTACAAAGTGGGGGGTTCGTGTGTGAATATCTTTGGAGTTCGGAGTGTTCATTTTTGTCCCTTTTGCGTTTGATGCCATAGTTTTAGGTAAACTTAATGGTAACTTGCGATGGTAAATCAGTATTCTTCAGCCTTCCTAATGAGGGGTAGGGCTGCCAGATAGTAACTTATCAAATCCGGGACTGTTCCAGAAAAACAATGTCAAAAGTTTTTTCAAAGGATTCATTCAAAAGAAAAATGCCATTTATTTTCGAATACAAACTTTTATTAGATGGATGTGTAGGTATGTAATTAGGAGGTTATAATTCTAAGATGATTTTTTTATACGAATGTATTTAATTTGTATTTGAAGCGCTGTGGTAGTAAATCAAACGTAATAGTTTCACTATTATAGATTTGAGCAAATTGAAATTTTGGTAGACAATGAAAACTAAATAACAAATTAAATAGCAATAAACTGAAGAAAAAAGCAGTAATAATAAGATACTACCATAAAAAAAATTAAACATGAAAGAGTCAGACAGTTTATTTCGTTAAAAATAATAATTTTTCAGAATCCGGGACAATAAGCGCTATTTACTGGACACGGGACAAGAGGCAAGATTCCGGGACAATCCCGGATTTCCCGGCGGTCTGGCAAGCCAGGGGTCGTGGTTCAAATCCAAAGCATGCATCTTTGGATTTCTCAAATCTATGCATATTTGCTTATGCAAATAAATTTCATTCGTCATAATTCATTTTTCAAAATACTTTTTTTTCAACCATATCCACATATTTAAATAAATAATACTTCAATTTAATATTTTATTTCTCTTTCACAATATAGCCTTAAATCATTAAAATTATAACTATAATAACTAACGAGACTGGCGTCCGTACCAGGAAAACATGTGTTACAGATTACTAGGCTCCCATCATCTCGCTATAATGTAAGTCTAGTATTTCTAAGCAATGTTAGGCAATGTGAAATATAAACAAATTGTATAAAGAATTAGAACATTAAAAACAGTTTTTTATAAATGAAACACTAAAGAATGTTTATAAACTTATAGTAGTCTATTTGTGTGTGTGTGTGTGTGTGTGTGTGTGTGCGTACACAAGCGCGTGCGCGTGTGCGTGCGCGGGTGCGTGCGCGTGTGCGTGCGCGTGTGCGTGCGCGTGAGCGTGTGCGTGTGTGTGTGTAAGTGCAATACATGATTTTTAAAGGACTGGATTATCTATTCCAGTGGAGTGAGTAATTTTTCTGTCTCAGTATAAGTTAGGTTGTGTAGCCAAGATTCTAGTTTCTTTTTGCACTGGTGAATAGGAAGCGGACGAATTTCTGCAATTATATTTGCCTTATTATATATGGGCCTAAAAAACAAAAGAATGTATGCAGATGTAAACAAAAAAACAGATAAATGAATAGAGGATGTCGGGTGTAAGTCCAACAAAGTAAAGATGGTTAAAATGGTAAAAATAAGTATATTGGTAAATGGTAAAGTTAATGGTAATGGTTATGGTTATGGTTATTAGGTGAGCACACGCGGCGCGATTGGTGACCGATCGTGAACTGACTAATTACGTGGTATAATGTGAAATTGCTATAAATTGGGTCAGCGTGAAATGCTGACTGCGCGCGCGCCCTGACTTAAACACTGTACTTCGTACATATTCCCGAGGGCGAAATGGAAGATGAGGGTGCATGGTGATACAAGATGATTAAACAATAATTTGGTGCATTATACAAGATGGTATTAATATAAAAACTTAAAAATTTCATTTTCTACTGTCTCTATTCCACTACAGTAAAATTAAAAGAGTTTGGTAATTTCACTTTGTTAACTTTCGCATATACACGGTTACTAGCACTTGCATTATCCTGATTATGAACTCTATTATATTCATCACTAACATTAAAACACTGATCACTTCCACTTAAACACTGGTGAGAAGAACTGGCAGCTCGCCGACGGGCGCGGGGCCGCGGGGCTGGCGGGGCCTCCGCCTCGCGCCATTGCGCCCTCGCGCGCAGTCTCCGCACGAAGTACACCAAGCATGCTACTATACCAGCAGCCGCTATTATGTAGATTACAATGTAATGGTGGATATCATGGTAGTTAAAAGATGTGTCGTCCTCTAACTCGTCTTTGGTATTATTTTTTACTTCACCTATTTTATCCTTGATGGTCTTAAGCTTCCGCTCAATATCGGTTTGGCTGGTGTCATTTTCATAATTAGATGTTATGGATAGGGACACATTAACAATGTTATTAATAGATGGTATTTCGATATGTAGAATATCGGGTATCAACTTTATATCGTGACTCGATTCTTTGTGCGATAATAAGGTGATATCGCCGTCTTTGATGATGCAGCCGTTGTTCAATGCTAGAATCCCGACCTTGTCTAATCGCTCAATTGTAATATGATAGTCACATATGTTTTGAATAGAGCACTGGCCGCAACATGAGTACAAGTAATTGTTTACCTTTTGTAATTGCACCCACCATGTGCACTCAAAGCTTTCTGTCTTACAACTTAAAGGCTCATTTTCTTTAATGCAGAAATGTTGGTCGGTTTTGGTCATAGAAATGGGAATTTGGTGAGCGCATAGTAAATTATACGAATCATAATGAATGCATTGTTGTAATTGTAAATTGGATAATGGTATCTGAAGGTCCTTTTGGATATTTATGGCTAATAAATTTGACTCGATGACAATTTTTTGCATCTTACGGCCCATCACTATTGGAATTGGTATCAATTTGAAGATTTCGAATGTGTCTCTGCCAACTAACGGGATTTTTATCTCAAAAATTAGGTTTTCATCAGTAATTCTGGTTTTCACTGTCAATAGATGGTAAATTTTTGTTAAATCAGTCTGAATGTTATCTATTGGTAGTGTTAATTCCTTTGAAATCTGTCCAGAGATGATATGAAGTTCATTGGTTAACTGTTCTGGATGTAGTAAATGTATGTTAAATTTACCGTGGAATATGTCTGTGCCGGTGTTTAATAACATTTGTTGTATATCTTTAAGATTCATAAGGATACCATTAGCAGTGATTGAGGATAAGGCAAACTCATTGATGTAAGTATTTTCTTGTATCTGGTTTTTCAACGTATTGGTCAAAGTGTCTAATTTGTTTAAATGTTGGTTGAAAGTTTTATGTTGTTGGTTTATAGTTTTCTGCATTCTCTGTATAACGTTAAATTCGGGTTCAATCAAAGATGTTTGGTTTTTCAGCAGCTGGTTAAAGTATTTCTGGTTTCTTTTTAGGTTGGTTAAATCCCTCTGATATTGTTGTGCGAAATCATCGTCCAGCACTCCAAATAATGTGTGGGCTATCGATCCTACAGCGTTTATGAGGCCTCGACGCCGACGATGGCGGTCATCTGGTAATTGCCCATGGTTGGTTAAGATTTTGTTGTAGTGGTCTAGTTCATCATTACAGTGGTGAAGATGTAATAAAACTAATTGACAGTGTGACGTCGTTTGTATGTTCTGACATATGTTTTCCAAATGGTCAATATATTTTTTGGCTAATGCTATTCCATCCCAATAGGCACCCATATCATAGAAAACCACTAATTTCCATTCGTCTCTGATCAATCTCATGTTACTTATTTTATCAAAATAGATGGTTTGGTTATCCCTCAGATTCATTTTATGGTAATTATTATCACACTGGGATGGTGATATGAGCAGCATCAGGAACAGTAGTGCTATGGTTAAAAAGTTGTATTTCTTGGTTTTGGTACTTCTTCGGCTTGGTTGTTGGTCATAAGATTTATTATTAATGGTCATTGTTGATTGTTTGCATGGTTTTATTTGTGTTTTCAGTTCAAGTGGTACATTTGGTTCAGTTGGTGCTGCTGGTTGGTTTTCTTCATGGTGAATGGGTAGTAGTGAAAGTTTGGTGACTGGTCGTTTTAATATACCTCCCTTGGTTTTCAAGGTGACTAGGTGACTCTCACAAGACCGTCACTACCAGGGTGAGTCTCTAGTATTCGCCCGAGTGCCCACTTCCCCGGTGATACATGTACGTCTTGAATTATTACTATATCATTGACTTTGAGATTATTTTGGCTTTGAAACCACTTTGATCGAGAGGTTAATTGCGTCAGATACTCAGCTCGCCATCGTTTCCAGATGTCATGATAAATTTTCTGAACAAGCTGCCATCTAGTACGTTGGTCTTTTTCTGTCTCTAGTATCGTCAATAATGGTCCACTGGCGAGGAAGTGTGATGGTGTTAAGAAATCTAAATCATCTGGATCTTCAGAAATGGCGCACAATGGTCGTGCGTTTAGGCAGCCCTCTAGTTGTGTTAATAGGGTGGTAAACTCTTCATATGTAAGTTTTTGGTCGCCAAGCACTCGTCGTAGGTGGTATTTAAGACTCTTGACGGAGGCTTCCCAAATTCCGCCAGCGCTTGGCCAGGATGGCGCGTTAAAATGCCACTCTATTTGCAATTCTGCTAAATGATGGTGACCATACTCATCTATGGTCTGTTCCAGGTTAAAATATTCTTTTTGGATGGTGTTATTAGCTCCCACGAAATTAGTTCCATTATCGCTGTAAATATGTCGTGGTGCTCCTCGCCTGGCTGACATTCTTTTAAGTGCCGCTATAAATGTGTTTGATGTGAGGTCAGAGACCAGTTCAAGATGTACTGCCTTTGTTGCCATGCAGACAAAAACAGCAATGTAGCCTTTACTACATTTTATTCCACGGCCTTTGTTACTTTTTACATCTACATAACCAGTAAAGTCAACTCCTGTGTGGTAAAATGGTCGCGCCTGATTTATCCTTGCAGTTGGTAAGTCACCCATCATCTGTTTTTGGTTTTCAAATTTTGCTCGACGGCATGTCACACAATGACGTAATCGCTTCTTAACGGCATTATTTCCACCTATTATCCAAAATTTTCTCCTTAGCCATGCTAAAGTTAGTCGTGGCCCTCCGTGAAATGTTATTCTATGGATATGGTCAATAATTATATCAGTCAAGTGATTATTATTTGGTAATATTATTGGATGTTTCATTTCCTCGCTAATATTAGCATTCTTTATTCTTCCGGCAACTCGTAAAATACCTTCAGAATCTAAATAGGGGTGTAATGGTAGAAGACGACTTTTAGTATCTAACTTGGTTTGGTTTTTAAGATGGGTTATTTCTTCCGAAAATTCTGTTTCCTGCACATGTTTTACTAGAATATTACTCGCCCGTTTCAATTCTTCAATGGTTAGGTATAGTGTTTTGTTTTGGTCACGTGAGAACACTCGTACTATCCACGCGAGAACTCGACACGTTCGAGAGTAATTACTGGTGTTGGTTATCAAGGTACCGATTACATCATTATCATATGGTTTAGTAATTACGTTAGATTGGTATTCTTTCTTACTTTCTTCTCGGGTAGAGTATTTTGGTGTCTTGGGAGCGGTTTCTTCTTTGAATGATGATAACCAGCTAGGCCCATTCCACCAAATTGGATGGTTAATGAGTTGTGCAGCGGTTATTCCTCGGCTTGCACAATCGGCCGGGTTATCTCCTGATTTGACATAGTTCCACTGTGCAGGTGGCATTATTTTGGTTATCTGGTTAACGCGATTGGCTACAAATGGTTTCCAACGCTGAGGGTCCCCATTTATCCAGCCTAAGACCGCTGTGGAGTCTGACCAGCCAAATGTTTTGATCTTATGTTCAGAGAGGCACGATTGCACAGTTTTCATTAATTTGGTCAAAAGGTCAGCAGCACATAATTCTAACTTAGGTAGCGTAACATCTTTTTTCACTGGTACAAGTCGAGACTTTGCAGCTACTAACACTACTGAATCTGGCGTTTTGCAATAAATTACACAAGCGTAAGCCTTGGTCGAAGTGTCACAAAACCCGTGTAATTCAATGGTATCATTTTCCTGGCAATTTAACCATCTTGGTATTTTTGTTTTATTAATTTCTTGCAGGTCAAGTTTGCTCTGGTTCCATTCTTGGTTAATATTTTGTGGTAAAACGTCCTCCCAACTAAGATCTAATTGCCATATAGATTGGAATAAAAGTTTCAATTTAGTGGTTACAGGAGAAAGCCACCCCAGGGGGTCGAAAACTTTTGATATCTCCGATAGAAGCATTCGTTTGGTTATTTGATCATTTGGTGATGGTAAAATCTTTATGTCAAAACTGAATTGGTCGTTTGATGGTGTCCATTTGAGTCCGAGAGTTTTTGTTGATTCCTGCTGCTTAAATTCAAATGAGTTTTCACTACTGGTTTCAGAATTTTCTGATAATATTGGTTCATTTGATTTCCATTTGCGTAAGTTAAATCCGCCTGCTTTGAATAAATCAATTAACTGTGTTTTAAGATTAGTTGCGGCGTCGAGGTTATGCTGACCGTGTAATAAGTCATCCATATACAGGTTGTTTTCTAAGGCCTTTGCTGCTTCTGGGTATCTATCGGCTTCATCTTTCGCAAGCTGTTTCATGGTCATCAAAGCTAAGAATGGTGCTGCCTTGGTTCCATAAGTGACTGTAGTTAATTGATATTCGCGAATCGGTTCACTCGGAGAATCTCTCCATATAATTTTCTGGTAGCACTGGTCATCGTTATTCACTAAGATTTGGCGGTACATTTTTTCTGCGTCGGCGACATACCCTATTTTATATTGCCTCCATTTAATTATTATGGATAATAGATCATGTTGCAAGTTCGGTCCACTGTACATCAGGTCATTCACACTATTTCCAGTTGATGTTTTTGCTGACCCATTGAATACCACGCGGACTGCTGACGTCGATGATTCGGCGCGTAAAACGCAGTGATGAGGTAAATAACATTCTACGAGTTGGTTATTAGAGCTCAATTTCATATGACCAAGATAAAAATATTCATTCATAAACTGTTTGTAATCAGTTGCTATCCGGCTATTTTTTCTGAATTTATTTTCTAATTGGTGAAATTGGGCAATTGCTTTTGACTTCGATTCTCCTAATTTTTCTTCTACATCTGGTCTCATTGGTAACCTCACGACGTACCGGCCATCTGGTTGGCGTACAGTTTCTTTTTGGTATTGTTGAATACAAAATAAGTCTTCACTAGAATGGTTATCTGGTTGCCCAGTCAAATCTTCGATTTCCCAAAATTTCTTTATATTATCACAGTTGTTTAAAATTACGTTACAATAGTAGGACTTCACGTTACCACACAGGATCCATCCTAGTTTCGTCTGCTGCGCAATGGGTTGGGATGGGTCTTCTTTTATAATGCCATGAAGCATAATTCCGGGATAAACATCTGCCCCTAGTAACAGGTCGACAGGACGGCTCTGGTTAAAATCAGGGTCTGCAAGTTGGATGTTAGAAAGATATTGCCATGATGGTTTGGTAAATGATTGGTTTGGTAACTTTTTAATAAGGTTATTCACAATAAACGTGTCGACATCCATGGAAAAGTCATTGTGTAATGAAGAGATATTAATGGTCATTACTCCTTTGCAACTATTTTCTTGCGCTCCTATACCGAAGATAGATCCTTTGCAACTACGACGTGGTAGTCCTAGTTGCTGTGCGGCATTTTCCGAAATGATGGAAGTTTGAGATCCTTGGTCAATTAGGGCTCTCATTTTCTTATAACTTCCGTCGGCTCCTAAGACGTTAACTTGAGCAGTTGCTAGCAGAACATCGGTCATTGACATGGAATCTTTGAGGACGTGAGACACGCAATTCGATTCATTTTGTTGAGTTGCATGAGTTTGATTGTTAACAGAGTTTGCAGTGGTAAATATATTGTGCAATATCGTATTATGCTTGTCGTGACAGCGGAAACATGTTTTTTGTGAAGTGCACTCTTTTCCATTGTGGCTAACTAAGCAATTTTTACATAAATTATACTGTGTAATGCATTTCCGTTTTTCGTTGTAATTAAGTTCACGGAATTTTATGCATAGATAAATGGGATGATCAGCATCACAAATAACACATTTATTGTAATTTGGCTGATACGTCTTGAAGGTGGAATGGTTAATAAATGGTTTACTTTCTACAATTCGGTTCTGGTCAGTAATATTGGTTGGTCTATTCATATAATAATGGGTTGGTCTCAGAGCTATCTCTCGTGGTTTCCTATATTGGTTGTTTTGGTTGTCATTGGTAAAACCTTGGTTGTAATGATGACGGGGCTGGTTCTGAGATGGTGGCATGTATTTAGGCATTTCAGTTTTACGGCGGGATGTCTCTAGCGCAATAAACTTGCCTTCCAAGTAAGACAGGAGATCTTGTAAGCATGGCAAGTCTCTAGGTTCTGGTAAGGAATTAATGTAGTCGCTGTACGTTTCAGTATCCAGTTTTTGAGCCATTAGGTATACAATAATTGGGTCCCAGGTGGAAATATCTACTCCAAGGTTTTTAATGGCGTTGAGACATTCATTTGTGGTGTCATGAAGCTTTTTTATGTTAGAGGCTGTTTGCTGATGCATGACAGGTAAAGCTGTAAGAGTGTTCATATGAGTATTGAATATTAACTTTTTGTTATTATATCTTTGGTTAAGGATGTCCCAACAAGTTTGGTAATTATCGGAGCTAATATGGAGATGCTGGATAAGCTTTTCAGCTTCACCACGAAGTTTCCTTTTCAAAAATTGCATTTTTTGTGGCTGCGACATGGATTTATTTTTATGAATGGATTCGATAAACAAGTTTTTGAAAGAACTCCATTGTTGGTAATCGCCACTGAATATGGGAATATCTATTTGTGGTGTGGAGACACTTCTATAGTCCGCATCGGTCATTTTATTATTTATACACCTTTTAATATCGTAATACTCTTGTTCATAACTGGTAAACAATTCATCATACTTCCTATCCTCAACATCTAAAAGATTGTCGATTTCCCAGTGAAGGGAATCGACGGCAGCCCAACGAGATTCTACGTTTCTTAACACATCTTGGAATTCCCATTTTTCCGATAAAATATTAAGATTGATATGAGAAATAGTCCGAGTGAAAGCCTTAAAATTGGTCTGTTGTTTGCGCAACTGTTCATCTATTTTATTTAGTTGATCGACGTCATGGAAAACGAATCGTGGAAGTGGTAAAACTTTTTTGGATGCGGTGTCAGATGGCAAAAGATCATGTTTTGAGGTGCCTGGTTGTGGTGTGGTATGCGATGGTGGTGATGGAAGCTGACGATGTGGTGATGGAGAACGACTGGTTATTTCCTCCAGAGTTCTAATTAGATGTGCCTTAACATTTTCATAAAAAGATTTAGTTTTATTGTAGGAGTCATCACTGAAGTATTCATCTTCAGCTTTGTCACACATGCCCTGTAGTTTTTCATGGTTACACAAGAACTCTCTCCAAAAATGTTCTAACGACTGCAAACGACGGTTAACACTGTCAGAAGTTCTTCTCTCCTTCCCTTCCTTTTTAAAGTTTATGTAGAGTTTATTCATGTTTTCCATGATCTCCCTCTGAGCAGCAAATAAATCAGCAATGGTAGACATCTTGGTAGTTGGTGAGTAATAAAATGGAAAGATCTTACTTGATTACTGTAGAATCTGGTAAACTGGTGGCGCAAATTCCTGGTTCAGTCACAGTATCACTTAATTGATTGGTTCGATAATGGTAATGTTCCTCTAGGGGCTGGTTACGTGGAACGATAGTCACTGACACGTCGAGGTACAAAGTTCACAACGCGACAGGTCCCACCTTTCCGCAGGTTCGAAGGACCAAATTTGTCGGGTGTAAGTCCAACAAAGTAAAGATGGTTAAAATGGTAAAAATAAGTATATTGGTAAATGGTAAAGTTAATGGTAATGGTTATGGTTATGGTTATTAGGTGAGCACACGCGGCGCGATTGGTGACCGATCGTGAACTGACTAATTACGTGGTATAATGTGAAATTGCTATAAATTGGGTCAGCGTGAAATGCTGACTGCGCGCGCGCCCTGACTTAAACACTGTACTTCGTACAGAGGAAGAGGACTGAAACTATTAACAATAACTAATTACTTTTTAAGACGCTTGGACCTAGCTGCGGTGACATCCTGTTGCCCTCTGCTACCTGATGATGTTGGAGTTGGGGTGCTTGAAGTTTGCGTCATTGGCACAACTTTGTCAAGCTCGCCCATAGTTGTGACTCGATGATGCTAGCCGTCCGTCGCAGTGGCCACTATTACGCCTTTTCTGGTCCAGCATTTGGAGACACCCACGCGCTTTTGCGCCTCCATAAAGACTTCATGGCGCGTTCGGGTTAGAAACTCAGATATGGTGATTCCGGATCCACGGTCTTGGCAAACCACAACTTGTCCCGGTTTGCTGCATGGGCAAACTTTACCAGGATGGGCCTAGGTTTATTGCCTGCGGCTCGTCCCAGGCGATGACAGCGGCTGATATCCTCCGCAGCAAGAGTGACCCGTAGTTGCTGCGTAGTGATTTTGAGCACAGTGGCCCATGTCTCCTCACCCTGCACCTCCGCAGCACCATGCATAAGAAGAAACTTTCGCCGCCCCTGCATCTCCAGTCTGTCCAATTCCTGCTCCAGAAAGTCCGCCTGTTGCTGTAGATGTGTCAAAGATGTCACTATAAACTTTTTGAAGCTGGCGAACTCGGCAGCCAGGCTCACAACGAATGGGGACGGGGTAGCCTTCTCCAAGCTTCTCTGGAACTCGATGAGTTGCGATGAGAACATCTGTTTCATGTCCCCAATTGCAGTCTGCAATGACTCCATTGTGCGTGCTGTGTGTAGTGGTTTTAATTTTCCAAAAAAGTGATTTATGCTTAGGATTATTTTATAGGATAAGCTAGCAGGTAATTGTACACTGATTTATTAATACATATGATAAAATTTCACAGTTTTTCTATTTTTCTAAAGTTATTTTATATTCAGCTGTTACAATCGCGTCTATATAGGTATGCGCCTACCCGCCGAAAAGCTATTTTTGAATCCCGGTTAGCCTAGTTTTGAATCCCGGTGTCATGCAAACCTTATTATTTCGTCTCTTGTTTGTGTTGTGAAGAGGAGCATACGGTAGTTGTAAGCGTTTTTTGAGTAATGTTTGCAAGATAAAGAGTTGACTTTATTTGCATAGGCTTGTATGATGCCTTCCTTCCCAGCCGATTTCGGCTACACCGACCACTTTGTATATAAATCATGGATGTTTATTTGGGACTAAGGTGTTCTTACCCTCTGGTGTATTCTCCAGTGATAGGCATAGCCAATCTTAGCGCAAAACGTTCGACCACAGAGAGAGGACGTCAGCACACCATCATTGTAATAATAGGATATAGATGCAGGTGGGCGCGCCTTGAGGTTATCTCTTTTTTGGTCCAGATTTGACCTCCTGACGTCTTGCACCTTTTGATGGACAAGGTACCTACATTCAGGTCGTGGCTGCCTGCTTTTGCCATTGAGCGGGCTCTATATAGCATCTTTTTAAGTGTCTTTGCAGAGCATCCTTGTATCTTAGGTACTGACTACCGCGTTTCCGCTTGCTGTGCTGGAGCTATGAATAGAAGATGCGCTTTGCCACTCGCTCATCTGCCATTTGCGAGATATTTCCACTCCACCCAATTTAACGTCCCATGAGTACCTATGTGATAGTGTTGTTAAATTTATTTTTACGTTTCGTCGCCAACTTGATCTGCTGCTTTCCGTGGTCTTCGCATGTTAAAACTGTTACTTACTTGTAATGTAATGTGGACTCCCTTTTCCGCACTTAGACTCTCTTTCGGTCCATTGTACGTGATGCGTTGTTACTTACTTTATTTCTATCAGAGAAGACCTGTTATTAGCTTTAGGGCATTCATTGTAATTGCTACTGTATTAAGACAGCTGTTGGTCTTCCGAATAAAATAAAATAAAATGAGGTATGAGGCTTGTATACAGCTCTTTCAAATCGTCATAAATGAAAAATATAAATTTAAATTATAACTATGTATATTACACATGCAATTAAACATTATGTCAATATAAAAAAATATACTAAGAAATGAATAAATATTATGTGATTATACCACCGGAATCCACCATTAGCTCGGCGGTGAGGGAAATCATCGTGAGGAAACGTGTAACTATCATTCAGTTGAGTGAGACGGTAGTCGCTTCATTGTTATTATTCGAAATCCTGAATATTGGTCTAACCGTATCCCTGGGTCTAGAGCGACGGCTTTGGAGGCGACAATCACATGCTAATATAAGGAGGAATGATTAATTTTCATGTGTCATCATTTCAGCCAATAGACGTCCACTGCTCCACATAGGCCTCCCTCAATGTTCTCCACACAGATCGGTCCTGTGCCGCCCGCATCCAATGGATTCTCGCGACCTTAACCAGATCGTCGGTCCACCTGCGGGGGGCCTGCCACAACTGCGACTTCCTGTACGTGCGTGCCTACACTCGAAGACCTTTCCGCCCCAACGGCCGTCTGTTCTCCTCGCTATCAAATGTGCCCATTGCCACTTGAGACATGCTATCATTTGGGCTATGTCTGTGACCTTAGTTCTCCTGCGGATCTCATCATTTCTGATACGATCACGCAAAGAGACTCCGAGCATAGCCTTATCTATTGCTCTTTTGGGGACATTGAGCCTCCTTAGTTAGCACATTGTAGGCGGCCACGTTTCGGTTTCGTATGTCATCACTGGCAACACACTGGCATTAAAGACTTTCGTCTTGAGGCACAGCGGTAGATGGGCCGAAAATATGCTGCGAACGCTGCCCAGCCGAGTTGGATTCGTCGATCGGATTCCTTCTGGAAGTTGGATTTACCAAACTGGACTTTTTGTCCGAGGTAGATATACTCGTCCACAACTTCTAGTGTAGAGCTTCCAATCTGTACAAGAGTGGGTTTCATGTGTAAGTGAAAGAAAATGAGATTTAAAATTTAATAATTATTTGTTCTTTATGTTTTTTTTTATCCTGTTAGTGCACATACAATTTATATTAAAAATCAAGATGTGTATGCTTGGATTCGAATGGGAGGAGTATTCGTACTCCCCATATGGATGGGTTCATATTCATCGCTATCGCTAGCTCGGAAAATAAATCATTATCAATACCTAAAACCAGGCAAACCAAACATCAATGCCAGTGCTCCCTAACGAGTAGTTCTCGAAAAGTACTCGACGAGACCAAATATTGATCGTTCGAGTCTATCTAAAAAGTAGATATTCCTTGAATGGTATTCAAGAGTCATTGGAAATACAATTTTGTGCTGCGGCAGAGTCGAGCGCGGTAAAGCTAGCAAATACCTGGTATATTGGAACCAGGTAAGGGTTACGAAATTGCAGATATGTTAGCGATTTTGGTTAGGGTAGATTCTTTAGAAGGGTTCACTGATCAGTGATTGGAATAGGTATTTCAATTTAAGGGAATTTGAATATTGTATTCATTGGGATAGTTTGTAACGGGATTGCTACCATGTTTCTTATTTTTGAGTTTCCGATCTTTCGACGTCGTTGCAAGCATATGATATAATTATAAATTAATCTAATGTGCTCACAGCCTCGTTGGCGCGGTGAGCAGTGTGTCGCACTTTGAAGTGACGGCTGCGCAAGAGATCCCCGGTTCGATCGCCGGGTCGGGCTAAAATTTGTACCTGAGTTTTTCTGTCAAAGAATTCTCAGTGTCAGCCCGGAGTCTGGAAGTTGGCGGTCTTGTACCCCCGTGCCTCAGAGAGCACGTTAAACCGTTGGTCCTGCGCCAGATCCCTCTTTGGTCGTGTCACATTGGTGTCCCATCGGATTATGAGGGTAAGGGAATAGAAACTGCACTTGTGTTTACGCACACCCTTGAGCACTAATTATATCCTGCGTAAGTGGCTGATCGTTGAGATTAGCTGCCTTAGCCGAAATCGGTTGGAGGATATTATATTATAATCTTATGTTAGTGACCATGAAAGTTTTAAACAATATTTATAAGTCTAGTTTGTTGCAGGATGTTTCATCGTATGATTTTATTTTTATGTAGCAATTTAATAACTACCTATACCTTTTCATGTTTGGCGCAGTGGTTAGTGGGTCGCACATTAAAGCAACGGCTGCACTAAAGATCTCGGGCTCGATCCTCGTGTCAGGCAGACAATTTCTACCTAAGCACGTTTAGTCGTTAGTCCTGCGCTTGATCCCTCTCCAGTCGTGTCCCATCGAATTATGAAGGTAAGGGAATAAAGAGTGCACTTATGTTTGCGCACATATTTCAGCACGCATACCTACATCCTGCGCACGTTCTCGATCGTTGAGATTGACCGCCGAAACCGTAATCGGTTGGACGATATTATTATTATCTATTGTCATATTTCAAAACAAAACTTATTCTTTATACTTTATTTGTTAGAACTTCTAAAATATTAAATTTACCTATTACTATCTAACTGTGCTAATATATCATAATATTGTTTGTAACTTCATCTACTTTTCTGGTTGTTGTAACTCTGCCACTAAAAAACTCAATACCTGCGGAAAGCTAATTAGACACACATAGTGGTGTGGTTGTGTAAATTACTAACACAATTTATGGCAGATTTACAATTGCCCGATGGTTTTTGTATTTACGTTCAATAAATAATCGGCTGTGTCCTAGTTTTAAGTTACCTACGCTAAATATATGTGGACTAGGATTATGGTGAGAAATAAACGAAATTATATTATATTATACTTCGTAAAATATTTCACAGTTACCTATTACTTTTCATACGTCACTTTAAATGTACAACCTACTAAATTATCTAGACGATGCTCGCGAACCCATTGAAATACTAAACACTTGTAAATTACATCAGCACCAAAATAACGGATTCAGTGAAGCACTAAAGTGAGATTTATCGCGTCCCGTGATGCATGCAGACACATGGGTTGTGTTATCTGTGCTGTCCTCACTTATTGTGAGACTTGGACTATTCCTGTATAAAATGTATTTTAACCTAAAAGATCGAATAATAGTATTGAGTTTTTAAGTAGGTACCTAAATTTGATCGATCCAATTTGGATAAATTGGCTAAGCTTCAGCATGAACTGGCCGGCACGATTGGAGTGACACCATAGCCTCTCAGAAAAAAAGTAAAATAGCGCCCAACCAGGGAGATGGGAGTTGAACGGTTGGCAGTGTAAACTTGGCAGTCTAAAATAAAAAAAAAAAAAAAAAACTGTACACTGGTGTTGCAGGTAGTCAAGGGCGGTGGCAATCGTTAACCATGAGTTGAACTGTCTGCTCATCTGCCATGAATTACATTTATTTTCATTTGCTCCTCCCTTTTTGATTAAATAATAATTTGCTGTTGGCATCTCTTTCTCATAAGTTAATTGGTATATCACAATAAGCTGTTAACGAAAGTTACATATTGAAATACTCATCGTCGTCATCTTTTTATATAGAAAGGCCAATCAGGATGACCTCACTCCGCCTGATGGTAAGCGGCCGTGAAATCCAAATATGAGGCTGACAGGTGCCTGTCTGTCTGTGCAGAAGAACTAACAAAGTACCCATTGTGTCTGCCATCCTCACCCTAATGGCCTGCTGAGATGCCGCTTCACGCCCCACCTAAAAGACCCCGGATTGTATGAAGGAGGAAACATATGAGCTGGGAGGGCATTCTATGCCTTGATGGCTCGGGGCAGGAACGAGGAGCCAAACCTCTAAGAGTTCTGTTGGTTCTGTCCCGGTTGCGTTCCAAGCTGTTACTTCGACTGGTTACACGATCTTGTGCATTCCTAGTGGTCAGTTTTTTAGCACGAATAACCCGCACTTTTTGTAATGAAATTAGAAACACATATAAATTACATCAGCTTCAACCGAACGCGAACGGCAAAACACTGAAGTTATATTTATGCGCGTCCTGTTATCCTTGCAAATACATGGTGCTGTTAATTATTCTTACTTGTGATTGGGCTTGGAAAATAACTATCTATTTATATCTATTTGATCAAGTAATGATCCAACATTAACAAGGAGATAATTGCTTTATGCGATTTATAACTTGGTAAATTGATATATCCAACAACGCAGGCACAAAATCAGTCCTAATGTTGAAAAAAATGCTGAGAACTCTCTCCTTCAGGCAAGGTAACCACAGGGAGCTGAACACATATAGCGAAAGACTAAAAAAATACAATTTACCTACTTTGGAGACAAGACGTATGCAGAGTGACTTAATATGTCTCCATAAGATTGTCAATTCATTATTGGATTCCCCAACACTTCTTTCTGCTTTAAATTTTAATACTCTTTTTAGAACTCGCCATCCCAAATTATTTTCCCTCCGTGTTTACCGCAACAACACATCTTTCTTCAACCCTATAGTCCGTATGTGTCGCCAATACAATGAACTCGCTCGAAACAATCACGATATTGATATCTTTGCTGTTAGTCCAATTATCTTCAAGACGGCTGTCAAGACCCTCTTAGAAAGATTATGAATAAGTCTTCTTCTTTGTCCACCCCTCTTCCCAGTTTAGCTGGGGTCGGGTCTCCTTGTTAGTCTGCGCCAGAGAACTCTGTTCTGGGTTGTCGATGTGCACAGATTTTCTCGCTGGGTCTCTTTCTGCATATTTGACCACCAGGTGGCGGGTGGTCTTCCTCTTCCTCTTGGGCGGTCAGGGATATTTAGGGCCTTTTTGACTGAGTGCTCGTCACTTCGTCTGTTGATGTTGAAATGTTGAAAGATTATGAATAAGTATGTTATAATTAAATTTACCCTTTTATTTTCTTTACTTACAGCCCTTCCGGCACCTTTCAACCAACCTTTTTTCTTACATTTTGTTCCATGTCAGGGATACATGTTCTTAGGTAATAGTCTAGTTCGTAATTTATCTTATAAGCTTACTATGTATAACTTTCTTAACTGTTGCCTGTTTTGTGTCCTTAATAAAATAAATAGAAATATTCTGTAATATTGATTCATAATTCATATGTGATCACTTTTCTAAGTTGACAGTGTAGAGTATTATCCAATTCAAATAATTAATTTTACTTATCCAATTAAATTCTACACACGTAAATTACATCAGCCCCTTATTAGCTCCCTCCCCCCGATCCCCGATCCACCAGCCGTGTAGACAGGCTTCCCTGTCCGGGGTGGGTATCGTGGCAGGCTCCAAGCTGTGGTCCCATAACACTCACCCACTCATGGATAGATGAGGGAGAGCCCCAGAAGTTTTGGTCGGTATGCCTTTGGCTGGCTTCTCGTTAGGAGAAGCCGTCGCCAGAGGAGAGTCCGACATAACCCGTTTTCCCCCAGGGTATGCGTAATACATTTCTCCTGGGTCTTAAAAAAAAAGTCTGGTAATTACAGGGGAACCGGACCAACTGAATCATGATTACACATTTCAGAAACTATCCGAAGCGCTAAACTACCATCGCTCAATAAATAAAAAAAGTATTCTCCCAATCCCGTGCTTCAGACTCCTAAAGATTATTTACCATTAGACAAGCATCTTTGCCTCAAGTTACATAATTGTGATAAATTACTCTGCTTGGACTTAAATCTAAAACTTTCATCCACTTAAACTAATAATAACGATAACAGAATTTCCATTTGAGACAGTACCCTCTAGCACTAAATAAACGATCAAATACTAATGATTTCACACCTTTTTAAATAATTAGATACTCTAATTATTTTGTCAATTAAGTTCCTACGATTTTAATTTTCATAGTAGTAAAATTTAAGGGCAAACCTTTCTAAATATTAAATTAACATTGATCCAAAATTGTATGTATATTAAGTGAAAAAGGTGTTCTGAACTTTCGAGGCAATGTTTAAAGTTAACTTAACTTTGACTGACGGGATGGCGCATTTGGTAGTGACTTGTTTCATACGCCAAATTAGTGGGTTCGATCCTCACTGTAGACAAATATTCATGTGATGAACACTTGTGCTTGTTCAGTATCTAGGTGTAAATGTAACTATTCAAGTATAACTTATTTGTAATTCCTCTCTTGTGGTGTCCGTAACACAAGTGTTTAAGCTACTTAGTACGGAATAAGGTTAATGTATGAGTTGTCCCGTTAATTTATTTATTTAATTTAATAAAAAATTAAGGAGTTGATTGCAGGACTTTTAACACTAAATCTTAAATTACAAATAAAATTAGGTAGACCGATTTTTTTGCGTGAAGAAACTGCTAATGATTCATCATCTTCATCAGCCCATTTAAGTCTCCACTGCTGGGGCACGGGCCTCCCTCAATCACATGAGGGGTAATTGCCATACTCACCACGCTTGGCAGACGGGTTGGCGAGGGTTTTGATATAAATGCAGAGTTTTCCTTCTCTGGGTGCTGATGATCATGTCAGCAGCTTTACCTTAGTCATCTTTTACGACACCTCGGTAAGAGTGAGGGTGGCCTATTCTACTCTGCCGGGGACCACACGGCTAATGATTCAATTCAATTCATTTATTTGCATAACATAGGTAAACAATACATACAAGTGTTCAAATTAAATGTGTTCCACTATATGAAGCCTAGCAAGGGCATGTAAATTTTAAAGTTATTTCATTTTAATAATATGATGAAGTTTTACTATAATGAAGTGACTGCAATCAGATCTTTGGTACACTTCTGTCTTCCCAGCAGATTTAAGTGACCACGTTGTGTAAAAAAAAATATGTTTAAGGCGATACGATATGATTGATATTCATCATCATCATCATCAGCCTATCAGTCCACTGCTGGACGTAGGTCTCTCCAATTGTTCGCCACTGTGATCTATCCATGGCTTCTCGCATCCAGTTCTTGCCAGCCATCCTGCGCAGATCGTCCCCCCACCTAGCCAGAGGGCGCCCTACATTACGTTTGCCAAGACGCGGACTCCACTCTAGAACTCGTTTACCCCATCGGTTGTCGGTTCTGCGGCTAATATGGCCAGCCCACTGCCACTTAAGCTTGCTAAACCGGTGAGCAATGACTTTGGTTCTCTGCTTGTTGTTTGATTGATATTAATATTTGCAAATGGGAGAAATTTTTAGAAAGTATGCAACAAATCACTTTATGGAAAGTATTAACAATTATTTGCGACCCACCTAGGGTTTTTTTTTACATTATGGCAGACAAACGAGCAGACGGCTCACCTGATGGTAAGTGAATTACGTTTTAGTTCCGCAAGCACCAAATCCATGTCCGCCGGAACTGGTGACTTGGAAGCTGAGCTGACTGAGTGTGACTCGGGGCTTGACGGTTTAATATTCTTGCAAGAGGAGCATTTCCAGATAGATTTCCTGTCTCCAAGACGTCTGTAACCCGTCTCTGTTATACCAGCACAGCCAAAGTCAAAATAACCCTGACAGGCGGAGCACTGGACACCGTCTCTAAAGTCTTCGGAGCAGCTGGCGAATTTGTGCATTGTGATTGATGAGACGTTGCGACCCCTAAGTTGTAGTAGGTTTTTTTTTAGATTATGGCAGACAAACGAGCAGACGGCTCACCTGATGACATCTGTGACACATGGGGCATCACAATGCGTTTCCGGCTCTTAAGGGAATAAGCTCTTTTCTTGAACATCACAAGGTCATATCTGTACGGAAACACCATCGTTGGTAGCCGATTCCATAGTTTTACTACGCACGGTAGGAAGTGGCGTGAAAAGCGCATGTGGTGGAGTAAAATCCATCCAAGTGATGTGGGTGAAATTTAGAACTCTGGCGTGATGTATGATGGTGAAAATTTACAGCTGGAATAAGGCCGAACAGCTCCTCGGAACACTCCCTATTGTAGATGCGATAGAAGATACATAGCGATGCTACATCTCTACGCAATGACAAAGGATCAAGCGTGTCAGAAAGAGCCTGGTCGTCGATAATTCTGACTGCCCTTCGCTGAATACGGGACAATATATAGGATAGGTAACCATTTCTTTCAATGAGTAACAATAAACTCCAATAATTACTAAAAGTGGCCACTTTAAGCAGTTACTTGTAAGTAGTAATTATTACATAAGTTTGTCTCAAAAAATTGTTAATACTTTCCTAAGAGGATTTGTTGCTCACTTTTAAAAAAAAATTCTCCTGCTCGCGACAGTCAATATGAATCACTTGGCGGCGCAAGTGTCGTCACGGTATCACCTTAATTTGGGGGCTAACATATTTCTGCCTTTTGATGTGCTTTCCAGTCACTGGCATAGCAAACTTTAGCTGTAAAATGAAACGGTTAAATCCAAATACGAGGTTAATTAGGTATTTAGACCGACTTCGTAGCCGAATCATCAGAAAGTTATTTTAAATCTTTTAACCAACCCACACACCTAAAAGCCCGTTCCAAGTACGTCATAAATAGTCCCTTTTGCGACCTTAAACTGTAACCGGATGAAACTGGTTTGCGCTTTTATAAAAAGCCACTGAACGGATGAAGCTGTCAAACAGCCGGCTCTAGTTAATCCTTTAAAGGGATCAACGCAGGGATTTCGTTTCACTTGCAACTGGATAATTAAGAGTGGGTATAAACTATTTTCCATTTTCTTGTCAAGCTTTTTTTTATATGATAGGTGGCAGACGAGCAGACGGATCACCTGATGGTAAGCAATTCCGCCACTCATGGACACCCGCAACACCAGTGGAGTCACAAGTGCGCTGCCAACCTTTTCCCATTCCCCCATTGGGCCTCCGGTAACTTCACTCACACAGCGCTGCTTCACGCCGGTATTCTGTGAGGCAGTGGTATCACTCCGGTCGAGGCTCATTTATGCCTAAGCGTGGCTCTCCCACATTTAAAAAGCTCCTGATGATAGTGTTTGTATAAAATGCTCGTACCAAAAATAGAACTTTTTTCGGTTTGAGGTTTCCGTTTTCAATTATGTCATCCTATCACTAAAAGGTTGTTTAATCACATGTATATCACATTTGGGTCAATATATAAAGATCAAGTCATTGCTAGATAAAAACTAACTAGGTTGGCCCTCAAACAATAAGCCTCCAGCAGTCTTGCGTCACTTCCTGCCAGTCATCCACCAAGAGTTCGCGGAAATCCTTATCGACCTCATCTTTCCAGCGATATCTTGGACGGCCGACTGGCCTTCGCCCATTAGGACGTTCCAGGTACGCTCTCTTTACTGCACGATCTTCTCCCATTCTCTCAAGATGGCCGAGCCAGCGAAGTCGATGCGTTTTAGTCTCTCTAATGATGTAAGGCTCGCTTACCTGGTTTTTCAGCTCCCAATTTTTAAGCCTCCTCCAGCAATATGCGGTGTTTGTACAGGTCCTGGGACCTCCTCCAGATCTTTCGTTCTGCCACTAGAAACTTGGTCTCTTCTTTAAGGGTCAGTGTCCAGGCCTCACAGTCATACTTAAATATGCTAGACATAGCCCTTCCTATTATGGTTCGCACTTGTGACTCTACTGGAGTTGGAGGAGTTCATGGGTTGGCGGAGTGCTTAACACAATATGTATATATATGTAATCCCACTGTTGATTCTGATATCCGTAACACAGATGCTTGTGCTACCCACCTGGGAGTCAGATCAATGTATGTGATGTTGTGAAATATGATTATTATTATATTATACATCAGGTGATCTATCTGCTTATCTGCCCTATCACATAAAAAGAAAATATCCATAATTTTTACTGCTTTCTCGAAATTCACTTTTGTTACACGACAGAGAAGTATTCACATCACAAGTGACGTCACAAGTGTCACTACGATGACAAGACGTAGAACGTTTAAATAAAAAAAATATATATTTATTTCAAATAACTTATGTCTAATTCAACTTTTGATCAATAAATCTTATATAATAGTACACAAATTAAAATTTTGCCTGAACTAAGGTGACCTGTGTTTCAGGCTAAAAATAGGACTTAGAAACTTTAATCATATAAGCAATAAATTATAACTCAAACTTAATCTTAACTCTATGCTAATAATTAAATTAGGTGATAGTTATTTGGGAACAATCAGTAATTTCTCTGTATCATCGTAGGACAACTTCAGGAGCACCTCCTGAAGGTGTTTTTAGCGCAGGTATAGGTCAGTGGATATATAGTGTCTATGGCGTTAAGTCTATTATAGAGAAGTGAGCTCAAGAGCTCAAACGTCCTACGTCTTGTTATCATAGTGCTACAGGCATAGAGTAACTTAATATACTGAGATACGAGTAGAGGCATCAGAAGGCTAGCCAATGCTAGCGCCATTCAGAAGAAATCGACCAATACACAGCGGCTGGGTAGTACGGACGGCCACCTTCGAGAAATTCGAGAATCAAACAGGGAGACGATCAAATAAAATATCATAAAATATAATTTAATTTTATATTTCATTTAATTCTGTCCGTTCCGAATACCTTCTAAATCTCTATTTTATTTTATTTTTCATACATTTTTTAAATTTGCTAATGTGGGTAGGCGGCCTGAGGCCATTGTTTCGGAAACACGGTTTGCTAGCGCGATGCAACAAAACATAGTGACATCTACCGAAACAACGCCGAACCATTCTGATTAATTGCTAGCTACGTTTTTTACAAGCTCCGTACTAAGGAAATAAAATTACAGTTTAAAAACTAAAACCCGACTATCAAAAAAACACGCTCTAAAAAGTACGAAACAAGAAAATTGTCTCTGCTGAAATTATTATGCCGTATCGCCGTGGTCGTATGCCTACCTACTGTAGCAAAACATATTATAAAATCAATTTGGCATACGACCACGGCGATACGGCATTGCAACAGAGACAATTTTCTTGTTACGTACTTTTTAGAACGTGTTTTTTTGATAGTCGGGTATTAGTTTTTAAACTGTATTTTTATTCAACATATAAGTATTTAGTTATGTAAATCCAATTAAATTTTTTGAAACTTAGATTAAATCAAAATAGCGGAAGATAGGTGACTCGTCTATACTGCGTGTCCATCGCTTTGATGAGCGCTTAAATTAGGCGCCCGGCGCCTAATTGCACACACGCAGTCGCAAATGTCAGAGTCTGACAAGCGGTCGCGTCATCCAAATATTCATGAATTGTTTTAAGTGGGATAAAGGCTATCAAAATGCCTACGTGCGCTTTTACGTATTGTATAAATAATTCAAAACGTAAAATTAAATCTCATCACATTTCACTCCTACAAGTACGAGATATTTTTTAATTTCTTATGATCATCATCATCATCGTCAGCATTTCTTATGATATTTCAATATTTTACAATATTTCTATCGCCATTTTGCCGAGTGAGATAGAAATATGCGATATACCCATGTGTGACAAGTTAAGTGATATTACGTCACACAGTTTTAGCATCCGCATAAAAATATCAAAAAATATAATTGCTAATATTTATTGTTAATTTATTCAGAATAGTAACTATTAGTAGTGCAAAATGTGTAATTAAAAAAATATTGTTGATTTTATTTAACCGACTTTATGAAAAGGAGAGAATGTTATCAATTCTTTGAGATCTTTTTTTATGCACTGTCCCCAACTAGCTAACTACCTACTACCTACTGGTCCCCGACTACCTACTGGAAGATGACCAGATCATTTTGTATTTTTTTTTCAAAGAATATTGTTCCCAGGTAATCCCATTCTCAGCATGTCATGATCTGACGATGGGATCCCATAATAATCGAGGGCAACACTCAGATTTTATAGACACAAGTGAAATAAACTGTCCCTATTCGAAGAAAAGTCAACGTTGTGTAAGTATTACATTCAATAATAATTAATTTATAATAGGATCAACAACACATTTTTGATAATTTCTACTGTTATAATAATAAATGATTTAGAAATTAGTTGTTTTTGTTGACCCTATTTTCTCCTTTTGACATGACGCGTAACATGCGCGTAGCACGTTTGATGACTCCCTCAAGCGTATGTGAAAACAAATAGGTCCGTTTTCAGTTGTCTAATTGAAGGGACGTGGCGTATCTTCCGCTATTTTGATTAAATCTAAGATTTGAAATGTGCTAAAAAGCTCTTTCATTTGATATTCCACACGGTACCGTCAAGCAAAATTTTATTTCGTTCCTTACTCTAACTCCCCTAGAGGGTGCTGTAGTCAATCTCACTCGTGACGTTATGTCGCCTATCACCAGGAGACAATTAAAACGCTTCTAACGACATCTCATTTGTTCAAATATGATAACTAGTTAAGAAGGTATACTTCGATTCGCAGATGAGTCATGGCTGAGACCTTGGAAGTCTTAGGCACAATGCTTGACGACCTCAGTAGAGTCTCCCAATAAGTGGGTCTGAAAATGAACATGAACAAGACGAAAATCATGTCGAATTCCCATGTTGTACCCACTCTAGGAAAAGGTTGGAAGCTCTACACTGGAAGTTGTAGACGAGTACATCTACCTCGGACAAAAAGTCCAGCTTGGTAAGTCCAACTTCCAGAAAGAGGTCGATCGACGAATCCAACTCGGCTGGGCAGCGTTCGGGAAGCTACGCAGCATATTTTCGGCCCATTTTCCGCAGTGTCTCAAGACGAAAGTCTTCAATGCGTGTGTGTTGCCAGTGATGACATACGGAACCGAAACGTGGCCGGTTACAATGTGCCGATTAAGGAGGCTCAAAGTCACCCAGAGAGCAATGGAGAGGGCTATGCTCGGGGTCTTCCTGCGTAATAGTATCAGAAATGATGAGATCCGCAGGAGAACTAAGGTCACAGACATAGCCCAAAGGATAGCATGCCTCAAGTGGCAATGGGCAGGGCACATAGCAAGGAGAACAGACGGTCGTTGGGGCGAAAAGGTCCTCGAATGGAGGCCACGTACAGGAAGTTGCAGCCGTGGCAGGCCCCCACAAGGTGGACCGACGATCTGGTGAAAATCACGGGAATCCATTGAATGCGGGCGGCACAGGGCCGATCTGTGTGGAGAACATTGGGGGAGGCCTATGTCCAGCAGTGGACGTCTATTGGCTGAAATGAGGATAAGAAGTTATGTGGGAACAGATAAACAACCATACATACATACATGTCAAAATCATAACCCTCCTTTTTGCTTCGCCGTAGTCCGGGAAGAAGTACTAAGTAAAATGACCCTGACTACGGGCTTAGCCAAAAATCTAAATGGATGTGAGCAATTCGAAAACAAGTAACGAAGCAAGCCGTCAGAATACATTTCATCTTAGTATTAGTCCCGTGTCGTGTTTCAGCGTTTGGTATTCGATCACGGAGAATTACACAGCGCTGCCGGGTTTACGTAGGATATTAGTGTTGTCTATCGATAGGCGGATATCGATAGGATTTTTTTTTAATAATGGCTCTGCGTCTTGCCGCAACTTGCCATTGTCAAGTGATTAAAGAGACACGTTTCTTTTCTTGTTGAAATTGGACGGTGATGCGAGTTGGTATTGATGAGTCTCTTTAATTGAGTTTGTTATTATTATTTTAAAAAATAAATAAATTTAAGTACTGACAGAACACCACTTAAAACAAACAAATCAGTACAATAGACAATACAGTATAACTTAATAGGAAATATATATGCTAACGATAAATTGGTTTAATTTGGTACTTTGTTTTTTTTTTGTTAACGCTTGAACACTATCATGCCTGATGAAAAGCGTCGATGAAGTCTAGGATGATACGCTTTTGCCTTAAAGATGCTAGTCCACTCTTGACTTAAAAGTGTTTAGATTATAGTGGTCAGAAAAAAAAGACCTTGACAGGGAGTTCCATTCCTTAGCTATACTCATTATTAATGTGGTAGTAGCATGCATGCCATTTTATTTACATTTCCTTTTGGATCAGTGGTAGTGAACGCTACCTCTGGCGGTTGCGAGTTCAATCCCCACACAGTACAAACATTTGTGAGCATGAACATGTCTGTTTGTATTGGTCTGGGTGTTTTCTATGTATAATAAGCATGTATTTACAAAATAAAAGTATTAAATGTATATATTAGCAATTGCGCTGTTGATTCTATCCGTAACACAGGTGCTTGAGCTACCTATCTCGGAGTCAGATCAATGTATGTATGTATGTTAGCCATGTGGTCACCGGCAGAGCAGAATGGGCCACCCTCACTCTTACCGAGGTGTCGTAAAAGGCGACTAAGGTAAAGCTGCTGGCATGATCATCAGCACCCAGAGAAGGAAAACTCTGCATTTATATAAAAACCCTCGCTAACCCCTCTGCCAAGCGTGGTGAGTATGGCAATTACCCCTCATGTGATTGAGGGAGGCCCGTGCCCCAGCAGTGGGGACTTAAATGGGGTGACGATGACGATGTTGTGAAATATTTATTTATTTATTACCATATTTATATGCCTTATAGAAAAGAGCGCATAATTTTTAAGGTAACGGACGGGTAGGGCACATTAGCAACGCCAATTGCTTTAAATTATTAGCAACTAAACCGGGTATCCTTTTAACAATTTTGAAGCTGCAACCAATTTAAAAACACTTATACAATTTATTTAATACTTATATTTAACTTTTGGGTCTGCTGCTTTTGAGAACGAATAGCCACTGGCTTGCTTTCTTACACGAGTCTGTCCGATTATGAATATAAATATACTTATCGTATCAAAACAAAAGAGATGCACAGCGCATTTAAAAGGGTTGACGATAAAAATTCGGTCGCGAATTTCCATTCGTTGTAGTGTCTTAAAAAGAGTGTTTTCAAACTGACCCAACTGAGTGGCAGACCTGGGACCTTTCGCACATGGATACACTTCAGGCAACAAGATTGTCGAACAGTCGATAGAAAAACGATCTTTTGATTGACACCACTATCCGACGTATACGTTGTTCTGTTGTATACAGGATGAACATATTGTGTATACATGTCATGTTGAATAATTCGCTTCCGGCTTTACATTTCTACTCGTATTGGTTATGTTATTTACATTTTTCTTGGGAACACGAAGATCCTTGTATTATTGCAACCTGCAAGATGCAAATAAAATTGAGTGTTTTTGCTTTGCTTACAGCAACAAAAATATTGCGTATATTACCATGTGAGTGATGGTAGATTAATGGATAAAAACGCACATTCTAGTCGGGGGTGTGCATATTTCTACATTCAGAAAACATCGTGAGGAAAACTTGCATGTCTCAGTTAGTACCTCAAAATTGTAAATACCTACAGTAAATAAATTAATATTTCACAACATCACATACCTACCTTGATCTGACTCCGAAATAGGTAGCTCAAGCACCTGTGTTACGAATATTAGAACCAACAGCGGAATTATACCACGTCCTTACAGAAAACCAGCGTGAAGCAGTGCATGCGCTATGTTTCGCTGCGTCAGTGAGGGTACCAGAGGCCCAACCCGAAGGGGAAGGGGGGTTAAAATGCAAACAGCGCACTTGTGACACCACTGGTGTTGCAGGTGTTCATAGGCGGCGGTATTTGCTTAACATCAGGTGATCCGTCGGCTCGTCTACCACCTATATCCTAAAAAAATACAAATATGTACATTGAATACTTTTCTTTTGTTTAATACATGCCTACTCATAATACATTGAAAACGCCTAGACCAAATAAAAACATACATGTTCATGCACACGTTTGTACTGTGCGGAGATCGAACTCACAACCCTTGCACCAAAGGCAGCGTTCACTACCACTGATCCAAACGGTCGTCAATATTTAAGATAACTATTTTAAACGTCGGATTACATCATTTCTGATGTGGTCCTTCAGAGATTCTCCAAGCATAGCCCTCTCCATAGCTCTTTGAGCGACTTTAAACCGGTGGGGGACCTTTGAGCCGTTGAAGCCGTAAAGGCCTTAAGTGGAAACCGTGACTTGGTAAGTGTATTGTTGGACGCCCTGCGACAGGATGGGATGATGTCATTCGAAGGATGGCTGGTATGGGCTGGATGAGAGTGGCCGTAAATTGGGAGCAGTGGCGTGCATTAGGGAAGACTTATGACACTCTAACGTGGGAAAGTCACGTTTCGGCATGAATGGGCCAGCTTGACCGAAGTGATACCACAGCCTCACAGGCATGAAGCTATGCTGTGTTTGGCTGTGTGAAGGGTACCGGAGGTTCCATCCGGGGGAAAGGGGTGTTTAAGGTTAGGTTAGCAACGCATTTGTGACTCCATTGGTGTTGCGGGTGTCCATGGGCGGTGGCAATTGCTTACCCTCAGGTGATCCATCTGCTCGTCTGCCACCTATTATAAGAAAAAAAAATCTAGAGTACGATTAGAGGCGTACGATTTTATTCATCACGCCGTTACCTTTTTTGAACCCCTTTCTTCATAATAGAAGCAGTAAATAAGCAACAGGTGGACAATTATGCAAACAAAATAAACACACCCCATTTTAAAATGAAACATAATTTCACCTTACCTCCATTTTACGACTGTAAAATTACACTCACTCTACAGTCAGGTGCTCGTCTTACCCTTGGGGTATTTTTCGTGAAATCGTCCTTATTTTATGGTTTCATGTAATATTTTTACTTGACTTGATTCGTAAATAATATAATGTAATATAATTCTCACAACATCTCATACGTTCACCTGATTCCATACTAAGTAGCTTAAGCACTTGTGTTACAGATATCAGACAACATAGGAACACAAATAGATACTTAAATACATATATTACAGACACTGAACAAACACAAGTGTTCATCGCACGAATGTTTGTCCAGGGTGGGGATCGAACCCACGACCTTTGGCGTAAGAGGCAGGGTCACTACCAATTCCGCAATCCGGTCAGTCAAAAATGTTTCTATTTTATATATTAAATGTTTCTATTTTAGTCAAACAATTCAATCATTAATTTAAATAAGTTTCAAATTCCATACAGGGTGTATCTGTGAACATTTACATCCCTCCAACCACGTGTTCTACTAACCATTCTGAACAACATTTGGTATATGACTTTTGGAAATTCGGATAAAAAAAAGCATTTTTTCATACAAAGTTAGTCACGTGACTTGGCCATTTTGTATGGGGAGTAAGTAAAGTTTAATTTGTTTTATTGGAAATGGTTTTATTTAGTTGACATGATCGATCATCCCTTAATTTTTTAGATTCAACGTGGGATAAACCTATCTTTAATCAACATAAAATGAGTGGTAAGTAACTACATACCTACCTGTTTGAGACTTTTACAGTATCTAGACTTTTCAGTTAGCTCCAAAATACCTACTGTCTTAATGCTAATAATAAGATAAAATTATTCCTAATATGGCCGTGTGGTCCCCGGCAGAGTAGAATAGGCCACCCTCACTCTTACCGAGGTGTCGTAAAAAGCGACTAAGGTAAAGCTGCTAGCATGATCATCAGCACCCAGAGAAGGAAAACTCTGCATTTATATCAAAACCCTCGCCAACCCGTCTGCCAAGCGTGGCGAGTATGGCAATTACCCCTCATGTGATTGAGAGAGAACCGTGCCCTAGCAGTGGGGACTTAAATGGGCTGATGATGATTCCTAATGTTGCATTGGTATGCCAGTAATCGGTTAAATATGTTCCAACATTAAGTTGAAAGGTGACAATAAATGGGTTTCAGGTCCATTTTGAAAAAAAAACGTGTGTAACTGCCTGATAATAGAACAAACGCAGGAAAAGTAAACTTTATTATGAATTACAAAATATATAAATTAATCTGAATGCATAATCAACAATTTCTTTTTCTGAAGAAAATGTTTTTGTGAGTTATTCTGGATCGTATAGCTTAAAGTGCCAATAATTGGGTGGTTTACCTTGTTGCATAAAGTGGCATCCGTTGCATATAGTCCAAAAAAAAAGTGAGGATAAAAAATGTAAAACCACTCTTCTACTTAAATGTTTATTTTTAACTTTACCGCATCTTGAAGGGTAGTATTTATTTATGGCAATAAAATCTGATGTTATGACGTACTTATTCCGTGGTAATAAAATGAGATAGTGGTGGATGTATTCATACGGCTCGTTGGGTGATATTACAGAGTGTTTTGTTGTGTTTGTAGGTTTTAATTTTGTTAAATTACCTACATACAATATTGATCACCGATATTGGATCACCTGATGGTATACAGTAGCCGCCGCCTACGGACACCTGCGACAACAGTGAAGCGAGCCAACTTTTAAACTCCCCTTTCCCCCGGGTTGGCCCTGCGGTACCCTCAATCACGCAGCAAACACAGCACAGTTCTGCTACACGCTGGTTTTCTGTGAGGCCGTGGTGTCAATCCGTTGGAGCCGACCCATTCATGCATTTTGATATTACAAAAAATAATTCTTCATTGAGCACACTAAAAAGTTATTTTTTCAATCGATCGCACTCCTTGTTAGACTTTTGCAGTTCGAATCAATAATCTTAATCTCCTAATCAATTAATATCTACATTGGCGTAATCGTTTCAAGATGAATGAGATCTTCAAGGGACCAAGGCCACAGACATAGCCCTAAGAGAGTTGCCACACTGGCGGCTTGCGAGCGTTTTCAAAGCGAAGCGACGACGCAATGAACACGCCACGGCTGCGCAGCTTTCAAGCCGCGGATGCGCAACGGATTCACTGGCGTTTTTTTGTGTGGCCGCCAAAAACAAACAATGGCATTCAGACTTATCTCCGCGGTGAATCCGTTAGTCATCCGTGGCATGAACGCTGCGTCATCGCTCCACTATGAAAACTCATGCAATCCGCCAGTGTGGCAACTCCCGAAGAAATGCAAGCCTCAAGTAGCAATTGGAAGGGCTCATTGAGAACACGACATACGGCGGTTGTGGCTGGCTCCTCCACACGGTGGACTGGTGATCTGTTGAATGTCGTGGGACATCTTGGGATGCGGGCATCACATCACCGATCTGTGTAGATAACATTGGAGTAAGTCTTTTTCCAGTGTGGACGTCTTGGCTGAAATGATGATGAATAAAAAAGGCAGCTTTTGTTACCTGAATATACTTGTAACCGTCTGTATATACATTTTATTTTTTGAAGTCATACTAACATAACTAGTTTTGTATTTTAACACATACCAATAAATGCGCCCTTAGATTTTACAACAAACAGAAAAGTTCGTTAAAAGTGGATTTTTTTGTTTTAAAGTCAAATAATTCTTTATTTGCATAGGCTTGTACACAGCACTTACAAATCATCATACATTTGAATGACTTAAAACTATTTATAAGAACTTATGTAGAATTTACATGTTAATACATAAAATATACTAAAGAAATAAATAAACATAATGCGATTCTACCACCGGCTCGGAAAGTGGTTTCTGGTCGAGAAGATCCGGCAAGAAACTCGTCAGTTACTCTTTTTAATCGCCAAACTTTCATACAATGTTGTGTCATCATCATACATACATACAGTTTAATTGTTACCCAAAATAAAATAAAGGACATAATAATAAAATAAATATTATGAGGTAAATCGAAGCAGACCAGTCCCCAAATTTAATTTATAAGTATTCGTAGTAATACCGAAATCACACCTTTTTTTTTTTTTTTTTTTTTTTTGGTTTCGCAGGGGGAATGCCGCCGGCTCAAGAGATGAGCCGACTACCTTATGCATACCAGACCACCGGGGGGTGGCCGGGTTATGTGGGGCTCTCCTTTGGCGGGGGGCTTCTCCCAAGGAGAAGCCAGGCAAAGGCATACCCACTAAACCCCCTGCGGTTCTCCCTCATCGCCCATATTGGGGAGTATCATGGTGATACAGCCAAAGCCTCCCTCCACGATATTCCCCGGGCGGATGTCCGCCTGTACGGCGGACTAGGCGGTTCCTCCCCCGGACGTGCCGGGAGAGGGGATAGGGACAGCCGGGAGAACTGAGCCGTCCCTATCGGGCAGCAAAGGGAGCCTGTGCAATGCTGGTGCTGGTGCCCCCGTACCACGCACCAGCGGGCTCCCTTCGCGGAGAGGGGGGAGACGCGCATCTGCTCGGCGTCTCCTCCCCCTCCTCACCCTTCGGAGCGCGCTTGCGAGGGGATCTCGCTCTCGCTCGCGCTCCGCCGCCTCCTTCGCTACCATGACGTGCTCGCAGAAGGCAGCGAAGGCCTTCCAGGCCCCATCGCTCGCTAGTATAGATCTCGTTATACTAGGGAGAGAGAGGTCCTGACCGACCGCCGCTACCAGCGCCTGACGCTGCGGGTCCCACGACACACACTCCGCAAGGGTGTGGTGTGCCGTGTCCTCCGCAGCGCCGCACTCATAGCAGGAAGGCGCCTCCTCCCGTTGTATTTTGTGCAGATAATAACCGAAGCACCCATGTCCGGTCATTATCTGCACCATACGGAAGGAGACGGAGCCGTGGTGACGCTCAAGCCAATGGTCTAGGACCGGGGCGAGCGCGTCGAGGGTTCTCCGGCCGTAAGGGGCAAGGCCGAGGTTCTCGGACCATCGCCTCAGGAGGCACTTCCGTGCCTCCTTCCTTACGGCCTCCCGCTCGACGGGGCAGAAGCGGTTTCCTTCTGCCCTCCTGTCCACCGTATACTTATAGACGGCGGACAGCACCACAGCTTCTGACTCCCATGGGGGGGTCTCAGCGAGCACACAGGCGGCGTCGAAACCTACCGTTCGGTAGGCTCGAGCGACCCGCAGCGCTATCGCCCGCTGAGGCCTCCGCAAGAGGGGAATATTTTCCCGTCTTGCGAGGGAGTCGGACCAGACTGGCGCCCCGTAGAGCGCCATTGACCGCAGAATGCCGGCATAAAGACGCCGGCACCTGGAGCCTGGTCCCCCCAGGTTGGGCAGCAGCCACGACAGCGCGTTTGCTGCCTTCAAGAGCCGTGGTAGCATCCCGGTGAAGTGCGGGCCAAAATGCCACCACGGGTCTAGTGTCAGGCCAAGATAACGCATCTCGGCCTTGACTTCAACCTGGGTCCCTCCAATGCAGATATGCGCGCCGGAGGGAGGACGCTGCCGAGGCCGGGGGAAGAAGAGAGCCTCGGTCTTCTCCAGTGCCACCTCGAGGCCGAGGAGGCGCATCCTCTCCACGACCAGGTCCCCGCCGCTCTCTGCGAGAAGAGCGGCTTCGCTGAAAGTTTCCCCCACGAAAGTGACAAGAGTGTCATCTGCATACCGAAATCACACCTGATGCAACTTGTTTATTAGTTTACTGAATAATTTTAACCCTTTGATTAACCAATTCCAAATAATGATCAAAGGTGCAATCGTTTATAAACTTACACATAGTTTTGTAGAAAATTATAGCATAGTTCATCGCTAAATAGTTTTGTAAGTGCGGTTTGTTGAGTTGTCAAAGTATGAAGTGGTTAGGTAACAACTTTCACAAAGACGCGACTGAAAGCTTCTGAGTATACACGTAATCATTCTCTATTTAATAATTAGGTACTGTTAGCACGTTTAATTTCTTTTAATAAAAATATAACCGTCAAGACACATAAAAATGCGTCATTCCAGCGTCTTTCTTGCCCAACATCTGACAGTTTGTGACAATTCATACCATTCTAAATAAAGTTCTACAATGATCATAATCATAATTCTTTATTGTTACAAACTGTGATTTAGATGAGAGTAGGTCTTACTGTGGGAGAGCCACATTTCGGCATGAATGGGCCGGCTTAAACATATTGATACTACGTCCTCATAGAATACCGGTATGAAGCAGCACTGTGCTGTGTTTCGCTGGGTACCGGAGGCCCAACCCGGGGGAAGGGGGGTTCAAAGGTTGGCAGCGCACTTTCGACTTCACTGGTGTTACGGATGTCTATGGGCAATCGCTTACCATCAGGTGATCCGTCTGCTCGTCTGCCACTGATTTTGAATAATTCATTCAGTTAAAATATTTATAACATTTTGAATATCAATAGTGTACTAAAAGCTAATTAAAATGATAAAAGTCACGATACCAATAGATTTCAATGTCATTAGAATATAATCCAAATCCAGTAAAAAAAAAATACTTCAGTTAGGTGAAATGAGTAAAGTTATACAAACAAGAAAATGCTACGTGAATTTTGCTCTGAAATACTTGTCAAGATTATAAAGTCAACTATCAATTAGCTATTAGTAGATCTTATCCACTGAGCTACTATCGTAAATAGAATTCCACAAAAGTCTCAAACCCATAAGACAGGTTTATAACCAAGGCGTTCCCGAAAGCGAAACAAAATTACCAAAGCCCCGATTTGACTGACTTACTGATTGATTGATTGACGCATAATTTAGCCAGCTGGATTGAATCGTGTTCCTTTCCGTTTTCCGTCACTTTCTAACAATTAAATGGGCTTAGGGTTTCCGGTTACTGACTCTTCAATTACCAGTGCAGACAAAATTACAAAATTAATAGGTACTTACTTTTATTAGGTTGTGGTACAGTCAACTCCAAAAATATGTATACACTTTAGGACGTTGTCACAATATATAATATAAGAAAGTAGACCTCTACTTTCTCATAGGTAAGTATTGTGACAACGTCCTAAAGTGTATACATATTTTTGGAGTTGACTGTACACACTTATAAAATATTATCTATTTTAAAGGAAACTAAATCACTACTAAAAATCTCGTAGCATCACTACGAGACGGTTGGATCGCTGCGCTACGGCACATTATAATGCTACGAAACAAGACGTGTGCTACGACTATGACTGCTACGAGAACGACTACGACATTAGAACATGCGAATGAAATTATATGCCGTTTCATGGGGCATTTAGAAAATAGCCCAAGTGTTTCAAATCTTTACATTCTTCTGATTCTTAGCTAAGGCATTTAATTGTTCTAATTGTTACACACTTATAAAATATTATCTATTTTAAAGTAAACTAAATCACTACTAAAAATCTCGTAGCATCACTACGACGGTTGGATCGCAGTGCTACGGCACATTATAATGCTACGAAACAAGACGTGTGCTACGACTATGACTACTACGAGAACGACTACGATATTAGAACATGCGAACGAAATTATGTGCAGTTTCATGGGACATTTAGAAAATAGCCCAAGTGTTCTTTACATTCTTCTGATTCTTAGCTTAGGCATTTAATTGTTCTAATTGTAAGATAAAGGTAGCTCAAATATTCAGATCCAAATTAAATTTACTGTTTATGCAAGAATAAACCCCGTGACTCTTCATCTCCAGGCCAACAAGCCACTACGCTGAAAACAGGTCATCAAGAGCTAAAAGGTGAGTAGCAAGGAGTGTCTCGCTCAGCAAGCTTTGGACGACTGGATTTGTTCACTGGTGTCACAAAAAAGATACATAAGCCACAAATACCGGCTTTTAATCAATAAAACAAATCATTTTCCAATTTCTTCCTGGTTGAACTGAATACCTTTGAATATTAAAAAAAATATATATGCTGACATGCAAAAGTTAAACTCTAATGCAAATCGTGTATGACACACTTTATTTAGCCAAAAAAAAGCTAGTACAGATGGTGTCAGCTCAAGCTAAAAACAAAAGTGCAAAAATAACATTTATGTTTCAGACATAAGGACGGTCCAAAGTCCAACAAGGGTTACTCGTGACGTGACGCAGTGTGGGTACATCTTGATATAGAATTTTGCTAGTCACACATCTCGTATGATGCGCCGCTCACATCAGCTTAAGCTGGTTAAAGAGGGTCCTCTCATACAGCGTATACAAACCCAGTAGTAATAATCATATCTTTCAACCAGCTTAGATTGACCGCCCTAACTGGATCGTTAGGGCGGCCAATCTAAACGATCAGTCAGCCAGATATTTATAGTGCTCAAGTGTGTGCGCAAATACAAGTGCACTCTCAACATGCTTTTCCAAGCATGGAAGTAAAAGTCCGTCAACTTCCATATTTGGCACTGAGAAAAAACTCACTTACTGGCTACGACTTAGTTCACCTATGTCCTAGTACTTGAAAGTACCAGGTGATTTAAGTCTACAAATTTGTTCAATTTAAATCACCCATTTGGTCAGATCCATTGGATGCGGGAGGCACAGGATCGATCTGTGTGGAGAACATTGGGGGAGGCCTATATCCAGCAGTGGACGTCTATTGGCTGAAATGATGATGATGATGATTTGGTCAGATGATTTAAGTCGAAAAATGAAGGGGGAAAATGGTTTAACATTGGCAACGCACTTGTCACTCCACTGGTGTTAAGGTAATCTGTAAGCGGTGGCAAACGCTTCCAATCCAGTGTCAGAATCGGTGATCCGTCTCCTCTTCTGCCACCTATCATTCAAAAAACAAGTCACCGGTTATAATAATACTGGGACTAGGGGTCGCAAGATACGGATCATTGTTTGCGACGGAACCCGGAACCGGTTTCTGAATCTGCGAGTGTATTGGAGATAATTCCATGATTACTTGTGGTATTTCGAAGCGTAAATAATCATTTTCTTTTACCAAGCGTAAATAATAATTCAAGGCAGAAGGCCTTCGAAATGTGTGGCTTTAATAACGTACGAAGCTTGGAGAGAACCGCCGCTGTTATATTAAATTGAAACAATATCACAAACTATCGAAACTAAGTTTTTCCCTTGCACTATGTGAACTTGCAACAACAAAGGTACCAAATTACATTACACTCAGACCGAATACAAATATTTGTGTCATGAAGAAACATTTGTGTTAGTGCCGGAATCGCACTCACAACCCTTGCGTCACAACAGGCGCCAAACCACTGCGTTAAAAGCTGTTATGTAACAAAATGTTGTGAACCTAGAGCTTTCTGTAGGTTTTTTTATGTTATAAGTGGAAGATGAGTAGACGAATCACCTGATCGTAACCAATTGCCGCCTCCCATAAACACCCGCGACGCCAGTGGAGTCACAAGTGCACTGACAACATTTAAATCCCCTTTTCCCCGGATTCACGGTACCCTCACTCATGCACTGAAACACAGCACAGTGCTGCTTCACTTTGGTTTTTTTGTGAGGCCGTGGTATCACTCGGGTCGACCCGGCCCATTCATGTCGAAGCGTGGCTCTCTAAAGGTCGAATGGTTAGCAAAAACCTGTGTTACGATAGCCAGATTACAGTTTGATTTTTCAAAATATGTGCGTATGGTAGGACACATCCATCATCATCATCATTTCAGCCAATAGACGTCCACTGCTGGACATAGGCCTCCCCCAATGTTCTCCACATTGATCGGTCCTGTGCCTCCCGCATCCAATGGATTCCCGCGATCTTCACCAGATCGTCGGTCCACCTTGTAGGAGGCCTGCCGCGGCTGCGACTTCCTGTACGTGGCCTCCACTCGAGGACCCTTCCGCCCCAACGGCCGTCTGTTCTCCTCGCTATGTGCCCTGCCCATTGCCACTTGAGGACACATACTCAATATAAAAAATATTATAAATAAATACTGAGAAACCGAAACAAATAATAAATTGCGATTGGACACTTTTTGTTTACATTTTAAAATTAAATAATATTTAAAAAGTATTTTTCAAGGATTCGATCGTTCTTTTCGTTCGTTGACGAATATTTATTAATGATACGCGTTTTCATTCGTTTTATCCGATAGGTCAATGCCTAACAAAAACTAGCGTTAGTTTTTGTTTTATAAAAACGTGTTTGTAGTTTTTCAACTCACCCGTGAATATGGTGTACAGACTTTGTAGTTGGTACCAAATATTGATTCCCAAAAATATCGGCATGGGATGATACATCGAATACTACTCGCAACCTTTTCCCCGGAGTCGTTCTACACAAAGCTTTATCAAAACCGACAGGAATAAATCCAACCAGATTTTTAAAGCAGACCCATCATATGTAGAGGTGTGAAAGAATACTGAAAAAAAAAACGTAATCGAAACGTTGTTCGTAAATCAAATACCATCGATTTTTTTTATAACACTTCGGTGGCAAAAAAGCGTCCGGCTTGCCTGATGGTAAGCGATTACCGCAGCCCTTTGGAGGTTTGCAACTCCAGAGGACCTGCATACGCGCTGCCGACTTCTTAAAAACCTTAATACTCCTTTTTTAAAGAACCTTATGCTGTCTCTATGGGAAACCTCTGATGGCAGCTCATTCCACCCACAGCCGAAGCGTTCGCGGGAAATATTGCGTTTAATTGTATTATTTCCAAATGTTTGTTTTGTAAATGTTTTAAATTGTCATATTAAATAAAAAAAGAAAATGGTATTGCTGATGAATCCCTCATATTTTTTATTTATTTCATTTTAATTTGATCGTTACGTTGAAAAATTAGATACACGATTTTAACAAACGAAGACACATTGATTTATTTATTTTTTAATCGGAAAGAATAATATCCTTATTATATGTTACAAATAAAGCAAAGAATGACATCCTATTTATTCTTAAGAGGCACGAAAGGGAGGTAGTGAGGACCAGCTTAAGTTGCAGATCAATAACTGGTCTGTGATTGCTCAAAAAAGAGAAAAATGACGGGACGCCTCGTTGTGTCAGGTCAAGTCCATTGGATCATCTAAGCCAGGGGTAAATATTATGGACCTCTCGTTGTCCAGATTAGTGGTAGCTTAGCTGGATAATGAGAGGGCCTGGTCGGCCTTCGCCCACTTCTGCGAAGAAGTGGTGGCGCAGAATTAGGCGGCGGAGCGGGAGCGCAAGTCTAACCCCCTCGCAGGCCCGCTTCGAGCAAGGAGAGGACGAGTTCGGCGAAGAACTCTTCGTCCTCTCCGTGGAGGTGGCCAGCCGGCTTACAGAGATGGGGGTCCCTGTGCCGGCACTGCCATTGGCACCTCCACCGCTCGTTGGGGACGGCTCAGCTCATTCGGCTGTCCGGGGGTTGGGGACAGCCGAATGAGCTGTCCCCAACCTAGCCTGAGGAGGGGCGTGGCTGCACACCCCGTGTAGGTAGATAAAAAGAAAATAAAAAAAATGATGCAGTTTGTCTGGTTCCCCAGTTTAAGGCGACGGGTAGGGCACACCAGCGACGCCAATGGATTTTATTTTTTAGCTACTAAACCGGATCTATTTTAAACAATTTCGGGGTTACAACCTCTCGGCATACACTTACATTATTTATTAAATAACCACACGCAAATGTTGGGTGCGTTTTCGAACGTGAAAAATTGATTACCACCAAAAGCGGCCACTTTTAGCGTGAATCAATTTTTCGCGTACAAATGTTGGGTCCGCATTTGTGCATGGTTATTTAATAAATAGTATAAGTGTTAGCCAAGAGGTTGTAACCCCGAAATTGTTTAGAATAGATCCGGTTTAGTAGCTAAAAATTTAAATCCGTTGGCGTCGCTAGTGTGCTCTACCCGTCGCCTTAAACAGGGTAACCAGACAAACTGCAGATTTTTTTTTTTTATTTAGTCTGCAGAGTCCCACTGCTGGGCAAAGACCTCCCCCAAGTCTCTCCATTCCTCCCTATCCAGTGCCCTTACTTGCAACTCTTGGACAAATGTATTGAAATCGTCACACCATCTTTTTTTGGGCCTGCCGCATAGTCGACGTCCATCGGTCGGTTGCCATTGGGTGACGATTTTTGTGGTTCATTCTGCATTCATGGCCCGCCCACTCCCATTTTAACTTCGCAGTTTTTCGATCCACATCCGCGATTCCCGTCTTGGAGCGTATGTCAGAGTTGCGCAGTCTATCTGATCTTTTGATCCCCAGAATGCTACGCTTCATAGCTCTTTGGCAAATCTTGAGTTTGGACTTCTGATTTTCTATCAACGAACATGTTTGCGCACCGTAAGTAAGGATGGGCAGAATAGTCACACCATCTTTTTTGGGCTTAAAACTTTTTGACGTTAAACTTATCCAAAACGTTTTTATGTGATAAGTGGCAGACGAGCAGACGGATCACCTGACGGTAAGCGCCGCCAATCATAGACAGCCTTAACACCATTGGAGTCGCAAGTGCTAACCTTTAAACCCCCCGTTCTCTAGATTGGGCCTCCGGTACCCTCACTCACGCAGTGAAACACAACATAGACGCTGCTTCACGTTGGTATCACTCCGTGATGTGAAACGTGCAGGTTTCCTAAGTAAAGAAAAAGTATTGAAAATCGATTTCTCGAATAAATTGTCTCATCCCTACCCAAAACGGACCCATCACACGTCACTCCCCATAAATCAGTATCACCGGATTTGTTTACGTCGCTCATGAGTTGTCACAGCGACAAAAAATCCGGCCATAAACAAGGGGAAAAGAATTCCAGCACTTGGTGGCGGGTAGAAACAAATGTCCCTCCCTGGCCGTTAACTGGCGTTTTGTTAGATTTATGTTGTGGCGCGGATGACCCAGCCCATGTGGCGGTGATGTGCGTCAGTATTGATGTTTTGCATTGGTATATTTTTGGAACAAGTTGCGACTGTGCTAATGTTTCTAATGCATTGTAACAGCGTGTATGTAATGAACATCAAATATTGCAACTAATCTATAGATTTATTAATAGACATAGCACTCTAACCAGACTGAGCCTTTCAAAAAAAGCCATACTTGAAAAACTGTGGGAAGTCATTAGTACTAGGGTGACGTGCTGGCGATGTTCTTTCTCTACCGCACCCGTACAGAGATGCGTCAGGGTAGGTTGGATCTCTTTCACACTCTGTGACGTTTTTTCCGAAAATGGCACTTTCCGTTTCTTCATCACCGTTTCAGCCAATAGACGTCCATTGCTGGACATAGGCCTCCCGCAATGTTCTCTACACAGACCGGTCCTCCGCCACCCGCATCCATTGGATTCTCGCGACCTTCACCAGATCGTCAGTTCACCTTGTATGTGGCCTCCACGCGTGGACCTTTCCTCCCCTACGGCCGTCTGTTCTCCTTGCTATGTGCCCTGCCCATTGCCACTTGAGGCATGCAATCCTTTGGGCTATCCTGCGGATCTCATCATTTCTGATACGATCACGCAAGGAGACTCCAAACAAAGCCCTCTCCATTGCTCTCTGGGTGACTTTGGGCCTACTTAATCGGCACATTGTAAGCGGCCACGTTTCGGTTCCGTATGTCATCACTGGCAACACACACGCATTAAATGTGCCAAAAATATACTTCGGATGGATGCGGCAATCGACCGTTTTCTGGAAGTTGGACTTACCAAGGTACAGTAGTCCGTTTAAAGCGCGCATTTTCTAATTCTATGGATTTATTTTACTAGTGGGCCGCCCTTACTTCGTTGTGGGACTTCATTTTTTATTGTGACATGAAGTATCGCCATATTAAAAAAAAGAAAAACGTTTTTGTTACTTTTGTTTTATATGGCTTCGGGCCCTACCAGGCCAGGACTACTAAAAAAAACAGCGCCTGTTTTTCCTCCTTGGGAGTGTGTATCGTGATAATTCATCCAACCGATATTTTAGACATTTGTACCAATCTTGCCATACACATTATTGGTATGTATACCGTGAAATATGAACCTATTTCCTCTGAGTCTTAGAGACATCACTCTTAATTATAACACCATAGAGACAAGATTCTTAGATTATATCATTTACTGAAATATTTTTGTTTACCCTTGACTGTTTGTAATGCAAAGCATAAAAATATGTAAAATCCCCTATAATTTTAAACTTTAACAGAACGCGAATACTCCAAATATACTTACTTCAACTAGGCGTATTAACTTAAAAATTCCGGATTTCACACGCAAATAGAAAACCGAGTGCAAACTCAAAGACGTACGTACAAGTTATTTCAACTTCGGAATGTCGGAACATGCCGAGCAATTAGGGGAAGGAATTGAGAGCTCAAGACTTTTGAGACCTTACTCGTACTGTACAAAGTTCAAAGGGCAATTTCTTGATAAAAACTTGCATTTAAATTTTAAAAGGCTGTAGAATATTTTTCAAACGGTAAAAGTAAATTGTCAGACTATTTATTGTTCCACTGCGGTGCACAGGCCTCCTTCATTGGCATCAAGTCATCGATCACTATGATGGGATTAAGCCTGATTCAACTTAATTACCACGCTTGCCTAATGTGTATTGGTTATCGCAAACCCGAGATATAGTATGTTCAAAAAGTTCGAAACATTCTTTTCGCTCGACCTGTGAATCGAACCCAGGACCTAGAGATCACGGCCCCTTACTTAAAACATTAGACCAACGGGTTGTTGCGTTAATCCTAGAATTAATTAATTCTAACCGTAAGAGAGCCACGCTACGACATAAATGGGCCGGAGTTATACCATAGCCTCACAGAAAACCGGCGTGAAGCAGCACTGTGTAGAGTTTCGCTGCGTGAGTGAGGGTACCGGAGGACCAATCTGGGGAAGGGGGGGGTTGCTAAAGGTTGGCAGCGCACTTGTGACTCCACTGCTGTCTCGGGCGTCCATGGGCGGCGGCAATCGCTTACGATCAGGAGATCCGTCTGTTCGTCTGCCACATAAAAAAAAATTATAGTGATAATGTAACGCGAACATAATTTTCCCTTTATGATATAGACGTATAGATTCAAATGAATTTCGCTGCCATTTTTCATAATTTTCTCTCCTATTTTAAAACTCGGGCTCTTAATCAATTCTTTCACTCAAAACTTTAATTTAAACTCTATTCCAGCGACATAGAATACAAAATTTTACATTGTTAACCTACTTTCCAAGTTCCCTAGTTAAGTTTCGAGAAATTAACTTTACATGATTAATTGCCTACATTATTACTATTCATGGGACTGCTCATAGAGGGGGCACGTTTTGATTTATATTTGAGAAAGTTTAGAACTGTCTTAGTAAATAATTATGTTTGTTCAGTGAAAATTATTAGGCTATCCATTTGGTGCAATCATATTGAAGAATTCATGGAGTATTTAACTGTTAAGATAAAGATAAAGATAAAGATAAATTTATTTGCCAAGAAACATGTGTACAGAGAAGATGTTGTTAGATACATGCAAAGTGCCAACATGTTCTACCACAAAATGATTGGTTAATGAACAATGATAATAAAATTAAATGCCAATATATGTCACACATATTGGCCGTGTGGTCCCCGGCAGAGTAGAATAGGCCACCCTCACTCTTCCCGAGGTGTCGTAAAAGGCGACTAAGGTAAAGCTGGCATGATCATCAGCACTTAGAGAAGGAAAACTCTGCATTTATATCAAAACCCTTGCCAACCCGTCTGCCAAGCGTGGTGAGTATGGCAATTACCCCTCATGTGATTGAGGGAGGCCCGTGCCCCAGCAGTGGGGACTTCAATGGGCTGATGATGATGATGATATGTCACAGTTATAAAATTAGTCACTACATTAAATTACTCAGTCAATACAATTATTACCTGTTTTGCTTGGCATAAGATTTTAATAGTATACTTATTGCTCAAAAGCAAAATACAAAGTTACAATGGCAATGACAGTACAACAAGGTGGTCTTATCGTTTTAGAATTTTTCCCAGATAACCTTTGAGTAGAGGAGAGAAACAGTGTATTGGTAATTGGGTGAAGTAGTGCATGCAATTTATAATAGTAATTTTTGATATGTACCAAATCAGACAAAGAGTTCTTGACAGTAAAGTATCAGCCTATAAACTGTCCCACTGTAGGGCAATGCCTCTATCATAGACATCAAGCTATCGTTACTATGATAGGATTAGGCTTAATCACTATGCTTACCTAATGCGGATTGGTGATCACATACCCAAGCTATGTCGGAAAAATTCGAAACATACTTTACGCTCGACCCGGGAATCGGACCCATGAGCCCGAGATCACAGCCTGGTACTTACCTCTAGACCGGGCATCTTGGTAGTAAAATATAATAAATACCAAACAATGAAAAATGTTACAAAATAATACCACCACCTACCTGTTACCATAGACTTAATCCGTGTCTGTAATCTGCTGGATAGGAAGAGGTCAAAAGGAATTTTTAGTCAAAGTAAAATTGAGCCTTAAAGCTTAGATTCAATCTAATTAAATTGAAAATTTGAAAAACCCCGATGGCGGCCTTCATGGATTTGAAATTTGTCACAATAAATATACGCTACTCAAGCCCTTTTATATAATACCCATATTATGGGAGTTGTGTTAAAACATACAATCAATATCTTTGTGATGGCGGCCATCTTGGATCGATTTTTATCCAACATGGCTAAGAACACTCCCCCTTATTCATCTTTTAAACAAAAAAAAAAGACAAAATCACACACACACACACACACACACACACACAGAGAGACACGTTAAACTTATTCTAACACCCCGTCGTTTTTGCGGCGGAGGTTAAAAATAGCGGAAGATACGGCACGTCCCTTCATTTAGACAACTGAAAACGGACCTATTTGTTTTGACATAAGCTTGAAGGAATCATCAAACGTGCTACGCGCATGCTATGTCAGTCTACCTGAAATTAGGCGACGGGGACCTAATTTAAGCAATCCACGCGGTAGAGACAAGTCACCTTCCGTCCGCTATTTTGATTTAATCTAAGGTTGTGAATTGTAAATTTACCTAAGGGTGAATACA